>SCDS01000824.1:27038-47758 GCA_004149465.1 Drosophila nigromelanica
CCAGTTTTTTAAGCTTAACTCCTAAACTATAAAAGCTAGAGCCACCAAATATGTTTCATTATGTTCGCGTAATGCATACGGAGATTTCAAATATTTCAGGTTTTGGATACCTTCTCCCAATCGCCCCCCATTTATTGATAAAACCATAAAAACCACAAATCAAATACTACAGTCTTGCAAATTGGTAACGATCATACATTTAGTTTACGAGCAAATCAAGAATCTCTTTTCAGTAATGGGGGCCAAGCGCAGCTGATTGGCTGAAGCGCAAGCAATGTCTGTGTTCGTGTGCACACATACAGACAAATGCAGAATTTTGTCTAGCGTTTTTCTTGGAATTTGTTTTGCAAGGGTTAAGTTGAATTTTATCACAACGCAGCTGGTAAGAGTTAAGCAGCTGGAACGGGGGGTCGGCGGTTCGAGTACGCCTTTGGACAGTGTGGAATCGACTCTATTTTTTTTAATTATCAATAAAAATTATTAATATTTATCGTTTTTATGACAACAACTGAATTTTGTTAGCGCTTCCTTGAATTTTTTTTAAATATGCTTAAGTTATATTATATCATGCGTGGATTAAATGGTAGTGTGGTGCAGTCGGTAAGAGTTGTGCAGCTGGACAGAGGGTCGGTGGCTCGACTCCCGGTGTAGAATATTTCTTTTTTCGTTGATAATTATAAATTAAATTTTTTTCATTTTTAACCACGTCAATACTCATCAAGTGCCGAGAGTTTGTGTGTATGTGTTAAGTGCTGGGTACAGGGTATGCCCTAGTCGGGTGGTCCCGACTAGAGTAATCTTACTTGTTTAAACTTGAAATGTCCGCAACATAAGCAAATATTTATTTGCAATTGTTACCTACATTTCTTTGGGACATGCCAATGAGAACTTTGCAATAACGATGTGGCTATTTAAGAACCCTCATGATAACTGTACTAAATCATTTTTATTATTCCACACACTATACACGTATATACTTTACAGCTTAGACAATAGATGCTATAAAATTGTGTAATATAAAAAACATGCGTCTACCATATGTTCATGTTATTTTAAGTACTGTTGTTATTGATTATTATCGTGTTCCTTGCAGTAAATCCGTCTATATGTATAAGTTTAGATAAAGGTCTAGCGAAATCTATCGACAATGTTGTGCAATGCCAGAAATATCAAAATGCAACAAATACAAACTGCAACAAATTTATTTTAATTTCAAGAACGAGAAACTGTTGAAAATGTAGTCGAGCTGATATTTAATAAGGATTACCAAGCGTTGTGTGTGTGCGTGTGTATTTCAACTGGTCAACAAGCTGTGCTAAATAGAAAAACGAAAACTAATAGGAAAATTACGAGAAATAAAAAAAACCAAAACGGGCTTTAGGACGCTTCCATGTTAAACTCAAGTTAGGAAGAGCTGCAAAAACAAATTTACGAAAAAAAAACTCTAAATAAATTAAATTACTCTGTTAAGTTGTGTACATGTCTATGTTTGTGTGTGTATGTGTGTGTGTGTGTGTGTCTTAGGCTTTAGACGCTTTTTGTACGCTTATGGACACTAGTTAGACAAATACCAAACAAATATATATAAATATATATATATATATACCATATGTGCAGAGTGCATTTTATAAATAATCCAGGCAGCTTTTAGCAAAGTAAACTAAAATTTTAACAACTTTAATTTAATCATTTGATCATATAGAGGAAGTAAAGTACAGTCGAGATAAAAGATACACACAGACAATACGCCCAGAAAAAAAACAAAAACAAAAACAAAAAATATGCAATTCGATTGTGAACAGAGCATATTTTTGAAATGTTTATAAACAGAGAGTCGTCACACGTATTTGTAAAAAACACAAAGCCCAAAAAGAAACATATTTTTTAAAATAGACACCAAGCGATAATAAATTTTTTGACATATATATACATATATTTTTTTATAAACCAACAGCAACAACAAAACAAAATGCACAAGAATGTATTCCCTAGCCTAAGTTAAGTCAGCGATTTTGAGTTTTGTTATATTCAAGCATAGTTTATATATACACATATACATTTGAAAATTGTTATATCAACAACAACTTTTACTTTTGATGGTTTCAATGAGGTTTATTTTCAACAATTTTTATATGTCACTCGGTTGAAGCTTAAGCAAGTAATCCAAATGTACAATCATTTTTGTCAATACAGACACAAAATCAAAAAAACAACAAAATAACAATACAAATATAAAAAAACACCCCAAATTAAAATACCTAAATGAAGCAGTTTATTGGGTCGACATAACAAATTGCACAGCATTTTTTTTAAAAGTAAATAAATAAAAGTTATAGCAAATTAGACATATTTACAGGGACACACAGCAACAAACACAAGAAACATAAACGAAACTTTTGCTAAGAATTTTAACATTTAGTTTAAACACGCTTTATGCGAGCAACTGAGTATTGCTGCAAAGTGAGGTTAGGTTTGAAAGAAAAGAGGTTAGGTTTACGAATTGAATGAAAGATTGAGGAGAATTTTAATAAGTAATGTTTTTACTTGACAGTGACCTTAGTGTGGGTAGAATTCAAAGAAACCTGTTTCCTAAGCTGCTAATTAAAATTGGTTAAAATTGCACGAAGTAAGGTTCGAACTGCAGCAAGTAAGGTTATAAACGCTAAATGAGGTTAGAAGTGCATATAAGCAGCTTTTAACAGCTAAACAAGAATTTAGAATATAGAAAAATCAAGTTACAGTTGCTAACAGTAAAAGGATTTTTATTAATGTGAGGTTAAGGTTGAACAAGTGCGGTTATAACTTCTAAGTGAGGTTTTAACTACAAAAAGCAAAGTGCTTAAGTTCAAGCTGCTTACTCCGTGAATTTGCAAACGCTCAATGAGCTTAAAACTGCAAACATTTAGGTTAGGCAACCACAAAGTGAGGTTATAACTGCCAAGGTGAGGTTAAAGAAATGCAAATTGAGATTTAAACCGCTTACCGAGATCAGATATTGCGCAAATTGGTGTTAGAAACGTTCAAGTCGAATACAAGCCGAATGTTAATTAAGTTAATTAGGTTTTAACTAGAAGTAAACCTAAGCAAATCAAAGCAAAATGTATGCAGCTGCTGGCGGCGCCTCGCTGGCCTCGCGCCAGGCGCGCCAACGCCAGCGACAGCAGAAGAAGAACCAAATACTACAAGCGAAACTACATCCACCGAAAGCGCCCGGCATCATTATTGCCGATGGCGGCGCCTCGACGCCGACGCGCAGCCAGTCGCGGCAATTCCATCAGCTGCCCACCACCTATTTGCGCGCCCCGCAGCCGCAGGGCCGCAAATTAAGCGCCACCTATACGCAGTCGCGATCGCTGCTGCCCATCGAGGAGGGCGGCGATACGCAGTCCGTGCTCCAGCTGCGCATGCACACGCACACCCACGGGCATGGACACGCCCACGCACACACGCACTCCCATCTGCACGGGCAGGTGGTGCTGGGTCACGGCCACGGGCACAGTCATTTGCATCACGTGCCCGCGGCGCCACCGCAGACGCCGTATCAACAGTTTGCCTCATCTCATGGACGCGTCTCACCGAAGCTCGTGCATCGGCACAGCGGCAGCAGCGCCGGCTTCCATCAGGCAGCAGCCACTGCAGCGGCGGCAGCGGCGGAGGGCAGGGCGGGACAGCTGCATAAGTCGGCAACGGCCACGCTGCCGCTGGTCTCCCAAATGGAGGCAACGCCGCCGACGACGCCCGCGCTGCCAGCGACCGTGGAGCCAGCTGGCACGCCCATCGATATGGGCGTGGCCAGCACATCCGCAGCGGCCGCCGAGCTACAGCTGGCCGGCGCAACGGCCATGTTTGTGGCGCCCCAGGATTCGATAATTATAACACCGGCCACGCCGATGGCCTCGCCGGGCCACGCCGCCGCTGTGAAGCTGCGTCGCGCCGACGATGACGAGGAGCCGCACGACTCCGCGGAGCGCCAGCCGCTAACCGCCGCGGATAACTACGACGAGGACGAGGCCATGCAGCCGCCGCCCGGACCGATGGAGCGTAAATGCAGCGTCTATCGCATGCGTCGCAGCGATGCCTTCGAGCAGAGCGACATCGGCGGCGTCACCGGCGGCCTCAAGCGCCAGCTGCGCGAACTGCAGTTCCAGCAGCCCCAATACGAGCCGCTCCTCAGCGACGAGCCCCAGCTGCTCTTCAAGGGACTGGCCAACGGACGCAAGTGGCAGCTGTGCGCCTACTGCGAGGAGGGCATCTGCGTCTGTGAGCACATCGAGGTAAAAGAGCCTCACTATCTATGTGTGTGTGTGTGTGTGTGTATTTCTAGCTAAGTGCTAACATAACCTAACTTATGCATGCTATTTATATTCTAAATGTCAGCTGTGTATCCTTGCGAAAGCCTCTCAAATGTTGGCATGCCCCAGGGTATTGAAAATTTAATCAGTTTTCTAGGTTTTTAACCTACGTTTTTTACACGCACAATTTTTTATTTTATGTAATATGTTATAACAACTAAAACATGTAGCCTGGCTTTGTTTGTTATGGGAGTTTGAAATATGGGAGCGGTGTCAATTTTGATGATTTTTGACAACAAATTTTACTCCCTCAGAATCTTCTTTAAAATCGTTTTTTTTACTAATTGTAACAACCATAATCGATTAAAATATAAATTCGAGACTCTAAATTTTGAACTAATTTTTTTATCTTCGAAAATGAGTTAGGAGGGTACAGATTTTTGATATAAATCATGAGCAAAATGCCATCAAACGTGATAATCTGTTTTGTTTTGTCAAAGTTTTTGGGAAATATGGAAGCCATGGAAATGAGAACTGTTGGAGGATATTCCTTGTGTCAGGTAGTGCCTGGTTAATTGTGTGCAGGTCAATTAAAGACGGAGACGATCTGCATGTAACCAAATTAACGACTGACTCGACTCTGTTAGCTTACAGTATTCGTTTTACAGCATTCAAACAGAGAAGAGATTATACATGAATGCGTATGTACATGTATGCATTGACTGTTAAATTACATTTTTGAACAAGAACATTATATGTCAAAATTTTTGTCAATTTTGCCATGATTTTTAACAAAAAAAAAATTTTTTTTTATACTGATTACGGCAACTACAATCGATTAATAATATAAATTCGAGATTCTAAAATTTTTTACCAAAAATTTAAAAAAATTTTATTTTCAAAAATGCATATCACGACAACAATGTCATCAAACTTGAAAATCGGTTCAATTTTGACAAAGTTATGGGAGTTTGAAAAATTGAATCTTATACATATGTCAACATTTTTGTTATCAGATAATATCTCGAGCATATATTTCAAATTTCAGGTCTCCATAATTTTTGTATTTCTGATTGCTTGGAACTCATAAAAATTGAATAAGCTATCTCAGTCCTTTGAAACTTAAATTTTATTCTGCTAAAAAGTTGCCAGATAAATCTATATTTTTTTCAATATTTTCGTTTATTCTAAACTTGTCTCGAAGAGCTGCTACCAAAGTCAACAGCTTCGATTGACCCACTCGCAAAGGGACAACAAAATGTGGCACTTCGTTCTTTTGGGACAGTGCAACTTTTCTCACAGCTAACCTCATTCTGCGATGTCATAACCGGCAACAACAACTATGAGAACAGCATATCGGAAGCGCATAATGTGCCGTTGTATCGGCCTGATAATGTGACGCCCCGAGAAAGCTTGGCAAGCTCTAACATGGTACCGCCCACGTCTCGCCACGCCCCCGCTCCCCTACTAAAAACTGATGCCACTGTTGCCAAATGTTGTGTAAAATGCAAAAAGCCAGCAACGAAATGTGTGTCATAGAAGTGCAACGTTCAGTGGCTCAAGGTGTGCGGTGCGGTGGTGCGGAAGTCGAGTGGTTACTGAGCCAAGGGCCTTAAAGATTCCCTCGCGCAACGAATTAAAAAACTTAACGCTGTGCAATTATTTGACTTGCATAAGCAACCAAAAACTAAAACTAAAAAAAATATATGAAAAATTCAAAAGCAAGTCTGTAATTGCAAGACGAGAAGGCCTGACTAGAACATACCCTCTGCCTTCAAGTAGAGATATTACTTACTGCAACAACTTTTGAATATTAACTTATCATTGCATTGTGAAACGTGCATCAAGTGTTAAGTCTATCTATACATATATATATATATATATATGAGAATCAACAAATATAACTTTGTTCCATGTCTAAAATCTTTAGAGGTTGTTCTTTACAGATTTGTAGCTTCCGACTTTTGTTTGTAACATATCTTTAGAGAAACTTAAAACACTCATATTTTGTTTAAGAGGAATACAAATTGCACAAATTAAACAAAAACTGTGTACAAAGGAAAATCTCTGTACCAAACTAAAAAAAAATAGTTGCAAACACAAAAAAAAAATAAAAAACAAAAAGAAAAGCAAACAGCAAAAGCGAATGGCGGCTAAAATTTATTATATTCTACGCCCACGTGCAGCCATTCAAACTCTATCCCTCTCTCTCTCTCTCTCTCTCTCTCTCTCACTCTCTCTCTCGCTTCCTCTTCGCATCTCTCACTCTGCACTTACTGAGTGGCCACTCAAGTCTCTAAGAGAGTCATAGGTATATACATATATATATATATATATACTTATATATATGCAGTCTCTCGCCCATATTACATAGTTCGCACAAAAACAACGGCTAGTAAATTAGCTGGAAAATGGTGGAAAAACTGTGCGGCAAAATGGCGGACGCCAAAAATGTGAAAAGTACAACAAAAAGCAAAAAATATACAATAACAACAACGAACAACGGCATGAGAATGAAAATGAAAATAGCAAATAACGTGCTATAAAGGTAAAAAGGCAAAACGAAAGGTGTAAAAATATGTGGAGCTGTCGGGCTTCTAGCATGAATAAGCATTCAAAACAAAATGACGGCATTGAAATAAGCTACTGCATTAGCTTTAATTTCCGCTGCACAGGAGGACCACCTTTTTTTTGAAATGCTCAATTAACAGAGCATTTAACGTTGTGACAACTACTTTAAATTGTCCGAAATTGTGTTTTTCTCATATATGTCAAATTTAATATTTCAACCAAACATTTTTTAATTTTATATTTACATTTTAGAATTAGCAATAGTAATAGAAATATCTCAATTTTTACAACTTTAATTTTCAGAAAATAGCTTTTATAAAGTTTTTATCTAAATTCATGGCAAAGTCGTCAAAAATTATTACAGTGAAAACTCATTTTTGTATTTTTAAATTGAATTCGTAAGGAAAATTCATTGTTTTTTTTTTAATTTTTACTGCATCCGTTCTTTTTAATTTTAAATACATTTTTTATTTGTCATATCAATTAGTGTTTCCTTTGTAATCGATTGTTCCCATTTATGGCTGATTGCAACTTTTATCGATCAATTGAGGTGCAATTTATCGCAATTCGCAATTCAATCAGCTGTTCTGTGGCACTGCGACTGAATCAAATCGTTAACACTCAAGTGCACAGGCATCTTTTTTGACATTTACAATCTACCCACCCAACCCTTTGACCCACTGCCCGCAGTTATTGTCATCGTGCAGCACTTTAATTTTCAATTACGCGATGGCTGCCAAAAAAAAAAAAACAAAAAAATAAAAATAACGAGAAAAAGGCATTGTGGACTCTGGCGTTGGCCAGTCCAAAATTGCAGTCTCAATAATTACTCAAACTGTCGCCTGTGGCACAGTATCTGCTGCCGCTGCCTCTGCCAACCCTCGGCCGTTACACAGGCTCTTCATCATGGGCCGCATGTTGGCGCTGACCAAAATCAGCCCCACAGGAGACTCGTTCGGGTCCAATATGTATTTTTTTTTCTTCCTTTATGTTGTCGTAATTGTTTGTCAGCCTTGTCGTTGCTTTTTATCATTGTTGTTGCCGTAATTGCAAGTGACATATTGAAGTCCCAGTTATCCCATTTAATGTTATTCCCTGCCCTCTTTTAACGGCAATTCACAATTATGTGTCAATCTGTGGGGCAGCGCTAAGCGATTCTTGCGTTTTTCATTTTTATTGCATTCTGCAGAAAATTGAATTTCTATTGCATAATTCATTGACACTCACCCACACGCAGAATTACATATACATATATATACTTTCAATCTTTGAGTCAAGATAAACGCAACTCGTTTATTATGTAGCCACATTTAAATTCATTTTCGATTTTTGGCTCGCACTTCTTTGCTTCGCTTTTAGCAAACATTTATCTTCAATGTTTGCCCATTTTACAGCAGTGTGTGTGTGTGCGTGTGTGTGTATGTGTGTGTGTGTGTTTGTATGTGTGTATGTTTGCCGGCCGAGGCTGTTGTCGCCACCATCGACAATAAAAATCATTTAAAAAGACACAAATTATAACGTGATCCCCACAGAACTCAATTGCATTTGACATTTTTATGGGACCACAATTTTCTTGAGGCTGTTCTGCAAATCAATTTTGCCCAAAGCACAAAAATCTACTATTGACTGTTTATTTAATATTTCACTTTTCATTTCATAATTAAATAACTACTTCTAATTAAAAAATATTTAGATGTTATAAGTTTAACTTTAAAAAAATCCTTTCCTTCTATATTTATATACATACATATAGAATTTTATTTATAATTTTTTATTTAACTTGTTTTTATTTAATATTTACGATTGGGGAACGTTTTTCTTCCATTTATAAATAATTTCAATAAATTGGCCTAAAATCAAATGCCTGAAAATGGCTCAATAAAGTATGCTCAATTAACGCTGGTTAGCCGGCGCAAATTTGGTTTATACGGTTGAATAAATAACGGTCAATACGTGCCACTCCACACCTCACCGCTCATACACACACACATCCCACAACACCCATAGGAAAGATATATGATTGCTTTGGACAATCAAATAACATGGCTTTCAACGAGGACAGTTGCCATTTCTCACGTGTGCTGCAAGCGGCATGTGGCATGTGGCATATGCAAATTTTTCGAGGCGATTCGCTGGCTTTAATTACCTGTATACAAGGCACTCGGAACCTTCCGTCCCACCCCTCGGATGACATGTGAACAAGACGGCGGGCTCCGTGCCAAAAATGTTGGCAGTATCAAGACGATTGCCAATCGTGAATACTGAGTACTAAGTACTGAGTAGTGAGTAGTGAATACTGAATATCGAATATAAGTGCTCGCAATTCTCATTAATTAGCCAAAGGGCTGTTACCGTCCGACCCATCATGCAACATGTCCCTTGGGCGTGGCCGTGGGCGGGCAGCGTCTTGTGGGCCACTCGACTGCGGTTTTTATGGGCACCTTTTGCATATGCAAACTCAACCTTTGAGCTGTTATTGATTCACCTTCCAGAATGCAACCGCATTTAAATGTGAAAGTTGACTTTGGCTGTGAGCCATCATAAAATTTGCATTTGCTTTTAAGATATTTCAATAGCTCTATCTCTTTCTATCTGTTTTAAAGTTTTGTATAAACTTTGACTAAAATCTGAATTTACAAATTTTAAAGAAAAGTGTTTTAAAACACAACTTTTCCCTATTTTTGAACAGGTTTTTTTTTGAAGAAAAACATTTGTCAAAAATAAATTTAGGAATTAAAAATAAAACATAATATCTTTTTTTTTTTTATCTTAATGATATATTTTATTGTTTTTCAAGGCGTCGTTGCCTTATGAACAATATGTTTCTTTTATTTCTAACTATCGCCGGGTTTTAAGTTGTAAGTAAGTTTAGTAAAACAGAATATCTGCCGACATTTTAAGTGTTTAAATGCTGAATACAAAGTGTACGTAATCTAGCATTGATTTTTACAAAGAGTAGAACCCATTAAGTAATATATTATAGAAAATTTAAAAACTTTTGACAAGGCTCTGCTGTTTAGAAAAATATAATTATTGTAAAATATTAACGTATATATATTCGTAAAGAAAATTTGAATTGCAACCGAAAACATAAACCATATCACAAAACTTAAAATCTCAAAAATATACATTCCATTAACACGAAATTCAACTCTTTAATAGGATTAAGTTCCCAAAAAAAATATATTTCTTCAATGAACAAAAAATTACGTATTATCAAGCTAATTGAATGTTGCACTTAAAAGCCCTATTGTTGTCGCTGTGTAATTAATTGGTTTGGCCCATCCGCTCAAAATCAGTGTTTTATAAAGATTTTAATAAATTCACAAAATTGTCAATTTTAATGCACTTGACACAATTGGCCCGTTAAATGCATGCCAAGAGTTGTTGTTCGCTGCCAAAGACAATCCAATTGAATTATTTACATTTATATACTTCAAATTTATATACTTCGAATATATGACACACATATATAAATGTTACATATGTGACAGAAATCATGTGGCAAATTAATTTTCATAGCATGCTTTTAAGCGCTTATGTTGTCAGCATGCGACATTGTTGGTGCAATAACAACAACTACAAGTGCAGCTGCAACATGTGTCGAGCCCAGTGCCAAAACAAGTCTGTCTGACTGTCTGTCTTTTTGCGTGTGACTGTGTGTAGCTGTGTTTAATTGCAAAAATGTTGCAATCTTTTAGGCGTTGCAAGCGAACAGCTTTTGTTATGTCAGCTTCTGCTGTGTGTGTGTGTGTGTGTGTGTGCGGGTCTCTGTGCGCCATGTTATTGTCTATTAACGGCCCTGACTGCAATGCTGCATGTGCCTGTGTGTGTGTGGCACGTGTGTGTGGCATGAATCTGTATTTCATTAAAATTTCATCTGCATCGTTCAACGAGTGACTTTTTCCGCTTTGCCCTGTTGAATTATTGAAATTTTTGGGTCTCGCAGTTGCCAGTTTCGCTCAGTCGTTACGCTACAAACTTGCCCCAGGCTCGGATAATACAAAAAAAAATGAAGCATGTACGGCAAGTCAAGCGTGCGCAACTAGCGGATACCCTGGCTTAATATTTTAGATAACGAGAAGCTACATACCATATTAAGGTTATCTAGCTGCTTTAAGCTCAGTCATGTGCTAAAAAACCAACGCTAAAAATTATAAGTTTCGATAATTATCGATTGTAAGCGTCAGATTTTTTCTAATTTTCAAATATGACATTATCGGGGCAGTTATCAATAAAACTATAACTATATTCTAAATAAAATGCTTTTATTTGCCTCTTATATTCAATGAATCCTCGTTTAACCCCTTTAAACGGGTACAGGGTATACAAAAAAAGCAGTTACAACAGCAGCAACAAAAGAGCTACTAGCTCGGCTGCTGCTGCTGCTGCTGCATTTGCATATGAATTCCTGCAGCTGCAGCAGTTGCTCTGTTAGTTTTGTGATTTTTTGGGAGCCGCGAAATGGTCTCTGACACACTTATGCATATAGCACACTCCTATGCCCGCACACACACACAGCAGCACATCTCTTGGGCTTGCATTTGAATTATGGCTGAGCAGTGCTGTAACACGGCTTATGCAAGTTTTGGCCATAAATATTTGCTCTGTTTGCATTACTCACAAGATTTTTCCTCGAGATTTGCCAACGGCCTGCTAAACTTTGCACTCGACTTGACTTTGAGCTCTGAGCAGCGGCAATGAAAAACTCTGCATGTGAATGTGAATGAGCTGAAAATTGATTCATGTCGAATATTAAATTAATATGAATGCGTCTTAGTTGCATTGGCCTGGAAATTTTCCAACATAAATATATAATCTTATCTAGTGAAGGAAGTCGCTTTGTCTATTTATTGTTTCGAATTATTTTCCATGTGGACATTGAAATTTATTTAAATGCTGTTGTGTGTTGAAGATGGTGCTAAAATTGATACCGAAAATATTAAATGATATGAAGTAAATGTTCTCTAAAATTCAAAAAGGTCAATATATAATATCAAAAAAAAATATAAAAAAACAAATTTCATAAATTAAAATAAATAATTTAAACATATATAAAGAATTAAAGGCATACTAAATGAGAAAAAGAAAAACTGATTATAATATCAATAAATATAAAACATATATAAAAGCTTATAAATAAAAGTGACATTCGCAAAAATATATACATATTTTTTTCAAAATATACATTAATTAATATTATATTGTAAAAATAGTGGTGGTTTATAAAGTAATTACTTAATTTTCTCAGTATAAATATTTTGAGTTTTAATCTTTGGAATTAGCCTTTGAAATTGCAACGTGGCCTAATTGAATTTCTATTTTAATGTCCCATTACTTATCACGTATACGTCAAGTTGTCAATTGAAATCCGCATTGAAATATGCAGTCAATAAATAATTGACAGCATACGTTGAAAATTGAGTTAGGTAATATTCGTAAATGAATTTGACTTTTGCCTTGACTTAAAATGGACACAAATCAATAAGCATAAAAAACAACTCAATCAAATAACAAACATTTTAATTTATTCAAAACAGCAAATTTTGCAAGGCTTAAACTTAATATTCATGATACACAGCTGTAACAAAAAATTGAGCAAAAAAAAAGCAACTGCAACATATGTGATATGAACTAAAATTATTAAATTAATTAAAATATATTCTAAATCAACATGACAGAAACTGGCAGCGAAAAAAACAAATCAAATCGTATAATAAAACCCAATAAAAAACCTAGTTGACCATAGGAGAACTACGTTGAAAGCTTTAAATATATTTTATAAAAACAAAACACAATAAAACTCAAACGCACCAAATGTGATTGAACATGATTGAATATTAAACAAAAAAAAATTACTTAAACAATAATGTAAAAATAAAAACCTAAATAAAAAAATCAACAGCGACATTGCCTTCTTTCATTTACACGCAAAACGTAAATTGAAATTGTAGCTTAAAAAGTTAAATAAAACAAAACAAAAAACTTAAAAATTACAAACGTCGTTAACCAATAGGATTTGTGAAAGAACTTATTTAAAGATGATAACAAATTTTTCTACGTACGCATTAGCAGTAGTTTAGTTAGGTAATGCATAAACTCAGTCGGGCGGCAATCAATTGCGGTTACGTGATAGTGCGCTTACGTTAACGTTACGCCAAAAGGCGCTGTCAATATATAGAGATCAATAAATGTTTATAGCTTTCAATGCGAAAATACAAACGAAAATGAAATCACCAACGAATACGTTGCTACGTGACGTTAACGCAACGTAGCAACGCAGCAACGCGTTACGTTACGCTACGTAACTGCAAAAAAACAATAGACGCAAAACGAAAACGCGCAACAATCAATTCACATCATTGCCATTACAACCAGTTGACAAACAACACTACGGTACGTTACGTTACGTGACATTTCGTGACGTTACTCTTTCCGTGAACTGCAGCCGTCATTTGGGGACAACGTAACAGCTGGCAGCCAACGTCATCCCCGCTGGACACGCAACAACAACATCAACACCAACAACATCAACAACAAACGACGTAACGGAGCTAGCAAGCAGAGCCAACCACTGGCGATCAACGCAGCACATCCTCAGCCCGCCACTCAACTGCGCCAGAACCTAAAAAAAAGCACTGACGCAGTTTTTCAACACCAAGAACAACAACAACAACAACAATAACAGCACAACACTTAGAGAAAAAAGCAAAACCTAAATATATATATATATACAAAATTATATATATATATATATTTATATATATATAAATACTCTTGCTTCTCTATTTATATATAAATATTTCTATAATCCTCCTCCTTGTGCCTAATCGAACGTGCGCTCATATACGTTTAGTTTCTTTCGTACGTTGCGTTGACGTAGCATAACGTAACCGTTTACGTGACAATCTGTTACGCAATTGGACACAGCCACATGCAAAACGATTAATTAATTGATTGATTGACGGTACTCGAACTTATCGTTATTTGATAACGTGACTTTTAGTTTTGACGTAATTAAGCTCCTAAACGTAACCTGTATCATCCCATTGATTACGTACTGTTTGACGATATTACGACATAGCACTACGTAACTACGTAACCAGACGTTGTTTATCTTTTGCCACACGTACGTTAACGTAACCGTTGGCAACGTTGACCCGTTGACCCTTTCCAAAACCGTACAACAAGCAAAACAACAACAACAAACAAGATGCAGGCCGCATTGATGCTAAGATCGAAATCTCGGGTGGCGAGAAGAAGAAAGCTACGAAAATTAGGTGGAAGACTTGAGTTGCCTAGTAATGTAGCAACTAAAGAAATAGCTCCATTTCCTCGTTATCCACCTGAGTCATGGGTAATAATATAAAATACAAAAAATACAAAAATACCACTAAAAAAAAAAGAAAATAAGAAAAACATATATATAATTAAATATAATGTACCACACTCTCTCTCCCTCTCTATAAATAATAGAAAGGCAAAGTACTTAAACCATTCAATTGCTTTCTATCTTAAATTAAAACTTATCTAAACGAATAAGCAACGAGCGCAAATTCTCTTTAAAAGCCGTCAAATGAAAATCATCAGCTAAAATGAAATTCTAATGCTCCCCCTCCTTAAGAAAAAAAATCAAACTACCCCATTCCAACTAAACGATATACCTTAAACCGTATACTAATTTAACCACTCTCTATACTAACTGAGTGTCCCTTCAAGCTGTCTATCTCTCTTTTTACCGTATCTCCCCCCTCTCTCTCTCTCTCTCTCTCTCTCTCTCTCTCAATCTCTCTCTTTATCTATCTATTTTTCCTTCTCTCCAAGACACACTTCATTTTGATTTTGTCAAACTCCTCCCCCCCCCTCAAAACAGTTATACCCACAGAGTATTTGCTTTAGTTTGTAGTGTGCCTAGAGGTGAAGCACAAGTTCTACTCTAGGTTTATCTAGATTTTTCTCCAATCTTATCTTGCAGTTAAATTTTTAGCGTGCGCCCAAATCTGTTTTGGCATTGAAAGCATATACACAAATACATGTATCCCCAATAGACGCTTTGGAACGTAACTAAACTAACTTTGCTCTGTCTCAACTAGTCTAGTAGTGATTAAACATTTACATATATATACATATATGAAACTTTAGATATAAATATATTTCAAGTCTTGAGCGCTCTGCCAGCCAACTACTTAATGCGCTGTACAATTAGCTTAAATTCACATATTTTTCAATTTTAAATATTTACATATACCTATAAATATCTATTAATATATAAAACTCTAGCGCTTTTGCTCTACTTCTAAGACACACCAACCCACCCACCTCTTTCTGTGTCCCACTGTGGCTTTTACTCTCTCTCTCTCCCTCTCTCTCTCTCTCTCTCTCTCTCTTTTCAACTCTCTATCTATCTATAAACCAACGAATACTCTATAAATGCTCTATAATCTATTACTCCATATATCTATCTCTGTCTCTGTCTGTCACCCCAAACATACCTAGCTTTTAATGTAGTAACTGTACTGCTCTACCAGCACCCTCCACCCTCCACCCTCCACCCAACACCTTACACCCTAACACTTGCGCCTACTTTGCACCAGCTTTAAACTAACTGTAAAGTAATTCGCTGAGTACTACCTAACTCTATCTCCATATCTCTATATATATATCTAAATAAATTAAATTAACTACAACGTGTGTAGCTCTTCACTTACTCACTCCACAAACAGCTATAATAACAACTATATAGTGCGCTCTTTCCAACACACACGTTGCACCTAAATACCCTATAATAAACTAGCCCCGTAGAAGTACTTAAAAAGCAAACGCTTCTAACTATTTTCCCCACATAAACTCAACTTAAATCTAAATCAACTAGTAAAAAACGAGCTATGAAATATCAAATACAAATTACCTACATAACAACAAATATAAAGCACATCAATCAATTTGCGGAACACACACCAAACACAACACACACACACATCAAGGTTTCTGTTGTAGTTTCTAGAAGAATTGAAAAACACATTCACTTATTTTTAACACTTGATGCATATATCTTTAATACAATCAAAAGATCTTTGCCTCAAGTGATCCTTTAAGCAATAACTCAAATATCGAAACGCTCTTGTTTTTTGTTATTTTCACCCGCATAACTCTCGTACATACCTTACATCTATCTATCTATTCTATTCTATTCAATCCAATTCTCTACGCGCTGTCACTTTCGCTTGCTGCTACTTACGTAACGTGCTACGCATACGTAATGTGCGTTACGCAACATACTCAACATTGACACAAAAAAAAAACAAAAAAACCACGCAAATGATTTTACGTTTGTTTTACGTTATTTACGTCTTGCAAATCATCCCTCTTTTTTGCGTCTCGATGTCGTCTCGTTGCGAAATACGTAAACTGCCAAACCAATCATCACATTACGTTTACGTAACTCTTTGAACCAAATTGCGTAACTAGAAAAACACATACGTGACAACGCCACCGGCGCCACAGCCGGAGCCGCCGCCGCCACCGCCGGAAGTAAGTGACAACAAAAAACCAAAAAAAAACAAAAGAAAAATCATTTTTCCCCGTCCTCCATTCACAACTCAAAAAAAAAAAACATATGCAACATGAATTCTCTTATTGTTGTTTCGTGTTTTTATTATTTACTTTTTGTATGTGTAACGTAAAGAACACTTACGTAATTGCCGCAAACGCAACAACGTTGTGCCGTTTACGTTGCCGTCTTGCAGTTGGTTGTAATTTGAAAGTACAATGAAAATGCCTGTAAATAAATCCATTGCTTTTGCCTTGAATTCTCTCTATCTCTCTTTCTGTAAATGTATTAACTACACACAAATTGTCGACAGTGTATTTTTTGTTTTTTTTTTTAATTTCCCCTAACGCATTTGCATATAAAATATTTAAAATATTTTGTTGGCCTGCATTTGGTGCGTGTTTTATTTCACGTTTCGTGTTTCTTGTTTTTATTTGTTTTTTGATTATATGCCAAAAGCCAATAAACTAATTTAAATATTTTATAAACTGCAAAGCAGTGATGTAGCCAAAAAAAAATATGTAAAAGAAGGAAAGAAAATCGCCCACGAAGCAAAAAGAAGAATAAAGATTGCATTGAATATTTACAAGCATTTTCATTGCTTTGATTTGAACGACCCCAGTACCTATGTACAAATGCCTCTTCCCCCTCAAATGCCATGTAGAGCACAAGCGACTGTACTGCAAGAGCTGCCAACTTAACTTAAGCCACACGTGCGATACAATGTCAGACTGCCAACTCATGTCATTTACATACATATTTATAAGCAAAATAAAATATACGCACACAAAAAAAATCATTTCTTAAAATTAACAAATCAATTAGGATAAATATTTTTAAATCAAGTAGATCAGTGAATATTGAAGGGTATTTTTTTCTAATTTCTACTGAAAATAATATTCGTTTTTATAAGTACCAAAAAGACAAAACTAGAACAATATGTTTGAAATTTTTGGAACTCATTTCTCCAGTCATTTAAAAAGAATCGTAAAAAAAAGGTGTAGGAATTTTTTTCAAGCTGCAATAACGTCATTTTCAAAACAACTTTCAATGTTATTAATTTTTATAAATATTTTGCATTTAATTGCAACCTCTGTACATTGTGACCTGCAATTTAGCCATAAATTAAATAATAAATATAACATTATAATAATTAGCATAACATCTTTGAAGTGATTAGCATAAATCAATTCGGGAACGCAACAAGTTGAAAGCCACAAATGCAGCGAATTTTGGCGTGGCAAATTTTGTTGATACTAGCTGTATATTGCAATGATATTTTGTGTGCGTACTTAATTATGCATTTGAATACAATTGAATTTTTCATTTATACATATATATTCACATAACACTCGTCAAAAAAGCTTTTATTTTATTTGTAGTCATATGAATACAAAATGAAACATTCACAACATACAAATCAACAAATCCAATGATAAACGAAAAGAAAGTATGCCACATTAACTAACAACCAGAACAAACCACCAACAAAAAAAGCCAAAAATAAACAATACTTAGACTTCAACAAAGAAACACACACATAAGCAAAAATATATGCATTTAAATATATAAATATATGACAAATGGTATCAAGTTTTCCCAAAAAGATTCTGTAAAGCTTACTTGCCTCTCATTCCCGTTTTCGATCTAGGAGCTCAACTTGATTCAATTGCGAAATTTGTTCCACAAAGCCAAATATAGAAAGCAAAAATAATAACTAAACGCTTAGCAAAACGGAAAGAAAACAAAAATTAAAATACAAAAAAAAATCCTAGCAAATAAAATTTGAATGTTTTACAAAAAGTATAAAAAATAATTTTCGCTTTGACAACCCAAAAGGGGTAGCCAAAGCGGAAACAATTACTTTGCCCCAAATTGAAATGCACCATTTTAATTTCGGCCCGAAAAGATTTTATTGAATTTTTGTGGAACATTCACATATTGAAGCAAGCGCTAAAAAACTAAAAATACAATACAACCAAAAATACTTAAAGCACAAAAAAAAACAAAAACAAATAAGCACCGCAACGTGTACGCGTTAACATAAGTTAAAGGTTAAAAACAAGAGGCTTTTGGGGTTTGTTTTCTCTGTTTTAGTTGTGGGTTCTGTAAGTTTTTTTTTTGCAGCACTCTGGGTAAGTCGGAGCTGACGTATTACCTACATATAACTAAATATTATAAATACGTTAAAACGAAACTCTGTTTTAGTAGTTTAGCAAGCCTTTGAGTTTAGCTTTGCCGGCCCATATGTACAAAATTTCTTAATTGACCTCAATTTAAAAATGTCAAAATCAGCTCATTATTAGTATTACATAAATCTGTCTATAATTTATTATGAAATTAAAAACAAAAACCCCTTTTTTATGAACTTAAATTACATTTAAAATTTGTTGGGATTTTTTTTCACTTTTAACTATTTCCAATTAATTTCTTTAAAGTTTTTTTACGAGTTGAAGACATTTTCGCTCAGAGACGTTTTATGCAGCATACTTTTTGGATCATTATAATACCGTTTGCAATTATGCTATATCGTTGATACTGTTCGCAACTAAAGAACTTGACTGATGATGTGCATTGAACATTCACATTCACATACCTTTTCATTTTGGTTTTCTTTTTTAATTTAAATACATTTTTTGATGGACAAATTGTGGCACCAACAAATTGCGCTTAATGGAAAATGCTTTTATTTCGTGACGCTCATCTTTAAGCTATTCTTTAACACACAAAACCACACACACACATATACACACACACATACACAACACAAATTGCTTATCGTTTCTTCTATTTTCTCAATCGTTTTTGCTCTCCCTTTTTACTACTACTTCTTCTACTATTCGAAGCACGCACCACAACAAAAATAAAAGCAGAAAAATATCTAAGCAAATACACTCACACACAAACACACTCACACAGACACTTTACGCCTTACTGTTAATTTTTTCTCAACGCAGGTACGCGACATCAAATTACAATTTATCATGCGCTCTCTTTCTCTGTATCTCTCTCTCTTTCTCACACCCACCGCCTTAAAGTATGCAACGCGCTTGCCAAACAAAATTTCAGATAAATTCCAGCGAGAATTAGGTACAGTCTAAAATTTAACGATTCACATAGTTCTCAGCTATATAAAATAAAAACCAATGTGCTCATAATTTATATCTATTGGTGTCTAAACGTCTTATCGCAACTTCTTCACTCTCTCTCTCTCTCTCTGTCTCGCTCTGAATATCAAGTATATATTGTAAAACTCTCTGTCTGTCTTACACTCGCTCTCTATCTCTATTTCTCTCTCTCTCTATTTTTCTGTCTCTCTCTCACTCTGTGCTGTGGCCCGTGCTCTAGTAGCGTGCTAGGTTTAGTACTATAGCTTATAAAAGTATGCCTGTTTGGTTCTATGTGTGTGTCTATGTGTGCGTGTGTGTGTGCGTGTATGGCCTATCCAAAGTATCGTCAAGCCAATTAACTATCGTACTATCGTATAATTTTTAAGCCAAAACAAATATTGTCTCTTGCATGTTCGCATTGCCTGATTCTCATTTTCCTTCCATAATTTTTCTTTACTAACTACAAACAATTGTTGTTCTCTCACTCCAACTTTATCTCCCGTTTCTTTCTCTTTTTGCTAACTATTTGTGCGTTGCTCGCATGCGCTTAATTATATATATATAAATATATATATATAAAAAATTATATTAATTTTTTTAACTTTTTGTCGTTTTTGTTGATTTTGTGTTTGACAAGTGGGCCAGTCAACATTTGCATGACGGCAACTGGGGCTGCCAACCTGCTGGAAAAAAAACAAATAAAATATAAGCTACCACTCACAGTTAACTCAAATATGCACTTTAAAAAGAACTATAAGCTAAAAGACTGCTTTGTTTCTTTGGCCTTGGCAACGTTTACTTGAAATATTATAGGGTATTATAAACACTTTTATAGAAATTGAGGGACACAACAATTAATAATCGTGTTATTCAAGCTTATCTAGTGTATTATGTCCTTCAGCTCCAGTCTTCCATCAAGTCTCCACAAAATTTTTATATACATGCCGAATAATCAGAAATCTTAAAATTTTCGATGTAATTCTTCTCGCTCGCGCCTGTTAATATTCGTGTCTGAACATTTGTGGTAAGCTTAAGTATTAACTACAATGATCTTAAATGTTTCTCAAGTAAGTAATACGTGAAATAAAAAGCCAATTTAAGCAAGCTCTTTAATATATATATATATATATATATATATATATATATATATATATATATATATATATATATATATATATATATATATATATATATATA
>SCDS01000825.1:0-44132 GCA_004149465.1 Drosophila nigromelanica
AATAAAGGGAATAAATATGTAAAGCATTCAAAGAAATTAGCATATTGTGCCCGAATGTTGGCCCTTGAGTTGGCCGCAACCCCGCCACCCCAACCTCTATCCCCCAAACCCCACACAACCAACCAGAGCAGAGTTCAAGTTTCTAACCTGGTGGCAAGTACTTGCCGGGACTTTAATGTCCGGTGTTGGAATTGCGCTCAAACTTTTTGGACATATATAGTTTTATATTTAAAAATACATATAAATAGGAAATGAAGACCAAAGTTTAAGTCAAACATGTGGCAGCAGTTGAAGTTGGGTGAAGTTGCTGCAGAAAAGACACCTGCTAACTGGGTCCGGTCAATTTAAATTCAGCGCCTGCAAAAGCTTCACAATGGGTATAACAATTCACATCCGTCACACACACACCCACACACACACACATACCTACACTTTGATATAATCGCCCACTGCCACACCCAGTTTCGGTGAAAATCACACTTACATTCACAATGCTTGGCTCGCTCTCTGGTAACACTAAAATGAATGGCTAATCTTTAGAATAAATGAAATGAATTTTTCTTTGGCTCGTGCCGTTGGCATCCACATCCTCATCCCCCTCCCTACACACTACGCCTCTGGTAAAAGTGCGTGCAGTAAATCGCATTAATTTGGTATGCTGACCACAAAACTGGGATTTATTAAATAGTCAACTGAAACTCGCACCAACAAAGGCGCAACGGTGTGGGGCAAAGTGAGACGTGCGTGACACACACACAAATGCGACTAGATCGACATTCACGTGCACACACACACACACACACACACACACAGACACACACACTTATACATTTATATTCTGTTACGGGACAAATCAAGCATTCGAAAAAGTTAAGGGCTCACACACATGCGCAATTTTAGCTACAACTATGCGACTTTGACACTCCCTGCTGACCCTCCTTTGCCCTGTCCAACTGTTTCTTTAGTGTGTCTGCTTCTTGGCAGCGTTGGTTGGTTGGTTGGTTGGTTGGTATTTTGCAAGTGCACAGGGCGGGGCACTTCCGTATCTGTGCTCACTTTTCCGCTTGCCATTCAGTTTTACAGCGACAGTGTGAACTTTGAACAGTGGCAATTTCAAAGGTACTCTTGCAAAAATATTTAAAATACTTATAAAAGAAATTAGTAATTAATTAGTAAGTGAATTTTGTCTATGCTAAAGATATAATTGTTTATATTGGAGTTTCGGCTATATCTATTTAATAAATAGTTTATGAATTGTAATAAAATCAAGCTTGCTAATTTGTCTTGATTCTGATTTTATTGTATTTGCGTGTTTTTATTAACTTGTTTTTATCATGTTCATACAACAAAAGTAATCAAATATTTTTAAATCCTTAAAAACCATATGCTCAATTCACAGATTTACTTCATTCAGTTTTGACCAACATTAAATTGGATTTTTAGCCACTGTATCTGATAATGTCTGCGTGCCGGCTGGTTGCACTTGCCTTTCATTATGCAGGCTAAAGGCGAGGATTTACACATCCGCTGCTACTGCTGATGCTGATGCTGCTGCAAGGCAGTGAGTCAAAAATCTTTCAGCTGGAATGCAAATGCCGCCCCGGCAAGTCAATAAATAAATTCAAACAATTTGACAACTTGTTCAATGGCGTCCCAAATTGTATTGCCACCCAGGGTCTTCAGAGGCGGGTGTTGAGGGGGGTTTTACGGGTCAACAGTTGGTGCTGCTCGGTTTCTTTGATTGTCAACCGGAGGAGGAGACTTCGACTCTGAATAGGGGAAATGCGTGCCCAGCAATTGCGTTTGAGCGAATTTAAATTAAAGTGTCATTGAAATTGGCATCCCCTCAAACGAAATAAAATTTATAGTTTCGGCAACGCTTTGGCCGAGCTGTTTATTTCGGCATCTTACTGCTGCTGCTACTCTCGCATGTCCTTTTCATTTTCATTTTCATTTCCATTTCGATTTTCGTATTTCAATTTCTGTAAGTGTTGAGTGTCAGCACACACCAACACACACACACACACACGTCCAGTTTAGATTTATCACTTTTGATTTCGGGTATCTTTCACGTCGTACTCCCTCACTCAGCTGCTATTGATTTAATACATTTATTTGCTTCCGACCCGCCTGACTTTATTTGAATTCGATCTCTGTTTGACTTTTGTTTGTGCCAAAAAAGTTTTAATTCAATGTTGGGCGTTGCCGTTATATCACATTAAAAACTTGTCTTTCGTATTGCCAATAATCCATAGTTTATTGAGTGCTTCACGTCTCCTGGCGCAGCGGCACAAATATTTTCGGTATGATTTATGCAGAGTGCAGAAAGTTCGGACGGTTTTTTGAATGCCCCAGAATGCAATAATAATAACAAACTGCGGCTTGTCGAAAGACCCACATTTTTTTTATAAATTTATATTTATGTGAATATACAAAATTTTTAAATATTTTGCCTTTAAGATTAGTGAAGCCTTAGCTAATGGAAATATATTTCCTGTTAAAGTTACATTTGAAATTTAATTTTAGCTTTAAATTTTTAAAGGTTTTTCATAGCTCTTTATATATATTTTTTTTTAATTGCTACAATTTTGTTTACAATCAATCTGTTAAAATGGTAAAGCAAATGTTTTTTGTATGATTAAATATATTTGAAATTATTTTTAAAAATATTTTATTTTTATTTGAATTTTGCCATGTTTTCATGCGCTTAGTTGTTAGAGTTTTTTATTCTTAGGAGATTAAGCTGCTGTTATTTGTTATTCAACAGTTTGAGAGCATCGAACTAAGTGCAGGCGGTACTAAAATCAAATGATCATTAAGTTAAGCTTCAGATCTTTATGTGGCATAAAACAAATTACTTGCACTAAAGAGCATCTGAACCGTTACATTTTTGGACAGCACCGAATGCCATTCACCTTAGTGCGATGTCTCTTATATGCACTTAATTCCAGAAACATTGCTCTACCTTTTGGCTGGGCAAAGGGGGGAAAATACTTACAAAAGCCAACAGTTCGGAAAATGAACGTAGATAATGCACACATTCTGAAACAACTATTCTGCAAATTCCTAACATACACACACACACTTAAACACACACACACACGCACTCTCTGCAGTATTTACGACTAATCCGAAATGATGTGTCTGACTTTGAGCAAAGGGTTTTTCTTTTGTTTTGCTGGAATTTCAGTGCAATGACCGCTCACATAGCTCGAGGACTTTCAATTTACCTTTAAAATGAAAAGTTTTGGCACGTTTTTTGTCGTTTGTAAATCAGGAAAAAACCGCAAAAAAAAAAATAAAACAAATTTTGAATGGCGGAAGTCGTATATTTCATTTATGAGCTACAATAGCGGAAATGAAAATATTAAACCATAGAAGTGGCACCGGCACGAACGTAGTGCCCGCATCTGCAGCCAGGTCGAAACTGGACCAAAGGCCCTAGTCCCATTCCGCCGCCAGGATCTGCTGCCTGGTTTATATGGCGTTCGTATTTGTGTAGCACTTGAAAGCCGAAGCGAAAAAAGTAAATAAATGAAAAAAAAAAACAAAAAAAAGAAACACAAAGCACAAGTCACAAAGGTTTTCCACACACACACACACACACACACACATACATACACATACACATGACCAGCCGTAATGTGTTTTTTTGCCTGTCTATAGCTTGCTTGAATGGTTTTCAATGAGTTGTAGTTCCTGTTGTTGTTGTTGTTGTTTTTGCTTTTGCCTTTGTTGGTTGTGCTCCTCCTGCCAGCAGCAAACACTGCAATTTTCTTATAAAATTATAATGTCCAGTCGATATTTCTTTTCCATTCATTTTCTTTTTAATGCAACAAAAATTGCTGCTCTTAATGTTGTTGCTGCTGTCATTGTTATGGGCCTGTCATCAGCCTCCCCTGATTTTCCAGGTGGAAAAACCCTCCATAGGTGAGCTGACATTAAAAACTCCTTTTTACATACAAATGTAACTGGCCACAGGCGCCTTGGGCAAAATTAAAATATAATTTTTTTGTTCCTTTACTGTTCACATACTTCGCACACATGCCAATCAGTGTCCATTTGCAGGACTTCAGTGGCTTGTGACCTGGTGGTTTGTGTTCGACTCGGGCCTTTCATTAATTTGTGTGCTTATTAAATTATATGCTCTTATTGCTTTGACCATAAATTGCGGACATGTGGTCTTTGCCAAGGCATTCTGTAATTACTTTGAATAATTCAATTCGATTCGCTGGAAGTTGCCATCGGCCATTTTACCAGACATACACATATGTATGTATAAATTTGTATATTATAAAGCGAGCTAGTATCGAAATTAATATCAGTAAATGGAATGGACAACACTGCCTTTCTTTAAATTTTCTTTAAAGTCAATCAGATTTTGTGTAATATTTAAAAACAGATTTCATCGGTAATTAGCCCATTCATAACTTGATTGTGTTTTTTGAGGCTGACAAAACTTACAATGAAGTTTATCTACCTAGTTAATCTGAATAAAGAAAATATACTCAAAGTTTTGTTTAAATTTTTAATTGAAATACATGTTAGTGCTGTTTAATTAATTAATTCCTAATTTTATGTGTGGGAATAATAATTCTATTTCAAATAGATAACGAAATAAACAGATTTTTAACAATTACCTCCCTTTTTACATATTAATTTTCGACATATGCTCAACGGACTTGTCAAATTGTGAACAAACTATGTCCTTGACAGCTAAAAACACGTTTTCTTTCTCTGGCCATAAGGTGATGCACGTCTGGCATTAATTAGCAGTAAGGGGAAGCTTAACGGGAGAACAGCTTGAGGATTAAAAATAAAATGCTCTATAAACTATGCACTGTGGGTGCACACACATTTGTTGAATTTAGGAACCAGAAGGGGGCAGACAACAAAATGGCAGCAACAGCAACTGGGACCCGGACCCGAGTCGCACGCAGGGTAACACACAAACGCCATTAGCTAGTTGGTAGCGACAACTTTTCACATTGTAGCCGCTGGGCGCGCAGACACGCCACGCTGGACGAAGGTCCTCTGCTGCCCAAAGCACACCTCGGCAACGTGGCAACCTAACGAGCGATGCCGCAGCCACAACACAATAAACACCAAGTTGGGCATTCACATTCACATCACCATCACCATCACCATCAGCATCAGCATCACGAGAAGGAGCAGCGAGCTGGAGCATCATCAGGAGCAGGAGCATCGTGCTATTATCAACTTCATCAGCTATTGTCAAAGTTTGGCGCATTTATTTGGTTGCTCAATCAGGGCCCAAAGCGCTTTCGCTTTCGCTTTGCTTTTGCTTTTGCTTTTCTGTTGCTTCTGCCCCATTTTTATCAAAGCGCAAAAGCTCCACCTGCGCCGCAGCCGCCATTTACAATAATTACCATCAAATGAACAAACAAACTTTTGTGCCGCTTGTCCGGGACTAGCAAAGTGGTGACCCCCGGACCCCATAATATTCTCGATGCTGGCCCGCGACTCACTCCGCCATTACACTGTCCAACACAAGAATTATTTTTTGAATTTTACCATTCCTGTAAGAAGTACTAACTATAGAAATGAGCTAAGTATTTAAACAAAACTCTAAAATAAAGATTAGATTTAATTTTTAATATTATCAATTATTAAAAAAAAATATGTAATATGCAGTTTTTTTTTGTGAATTATTTAGTTATATTCTCTTTTTAAAAAACATTTAAATAAGATGCAGTTTCTTTTTGGTGAATATTTGAATACAACAAATTTTCAATTGTCTTAATAAATAATTTTTGGGTAATATTTATTTCTGAAACCTACATTTGTAGGTTAATTTACCGTTATATTTGATTTAAAAAATATATATAAATAAAATATGTCCTATCTAATTATTTTTTATGTTTTAAATATATTTTGTTTGCATTTATTCCTAGCTGTCTTGGTAATGTAAGATTTCCATCATTAATATCGTTTGCTTAAGTTTGTTGCACAGTGTAGTCAACGTCAAAGGCAAAGGCGCAGGCGGCGCTTTGGGAGTCATAGCTGGAGCGCTTATCGCGCAGCAAGCATCACTCAAAAGTTTCCTTTTTTTACCGCAGCACCCCGCCCCTCTCCACTAAGCTGTCGGCTCAATTTTCCAACATTTGAACATTAGGCCGCTGAGGATTAACAATAGAAAAGGGATGGGTAGGGTAGGGAAGGGAAGGGGAGTGCTCGGTGCTCGACTTATGCTGCAGGCTAAGTGAAGTTAATGAGAAGGGCGGCGTTCTACTAGTGGGGGGTGGGAGTTAAGGGAGGCAAGTGCTGCAGCTTGTCAACTCTTGTTAATGCTGAG
Organism: Drosophila nigromelanica; assembly: GCA_004149465.1. Classification (NCBI taxonomy): domain Eukaryota; kingdom Metazoa; phylum Arthropoda; class Insecta; order Diptera; family Drosophilidae; genus Drosophila; species Drosophila nigromelanica. The sequence goes on from SCDS01000825.1 coordinate 6,317, forward strand.
CTATTGAAAAGGCACTTAAAAGTATTTGCGCTGCAGTCATTTAAAGCCACTTAAATGCGCTCACAGCATCAAAAGCAATGAAAAGAGAACAAAACAAAATGCAAACTAATCAAATAATTGATGCATAAATAACTGTAAAATATGTTTCTACGCCACTGAATGCTTAAAGCCAAACCGCAAATTAATTAATAAATGCGGCGAAAACTGCAATGCAAAAAACCTCGACAATTTTTGAGTGTGAGAAAATTACAATTCCATAAACATTTATATCCACAAAATGAAGTCCCACTTCGGGTCTAAACTATATATTTGTGTGTGTGTGTGTGTGTGTGTGGGTCTTGTCTTCCTAATTACATCTTAAGACGGTATGGCTCATAATAGACAGTCGAAGTGCCGTCAACAGGCAACAGCCAACAGCCAACAGCTCGGCGCAATTAAAGCAAGCCAAATGTCGCCAGGCGAAATGCGTAGTTTGTACTTAGTTGGCAGTTGGCAGTTGGCAGTTGCCGTTGCTGGTGGTGTCAAGGTAACAAGATGTTTAATTAACGTGATTAGACGTGATGATAACTCATGTTGAAATTAAAATCTCAAAGGGCATCCATATACCCATGCTTACGACCAAATTCTAACTTCTTGCCACACGAGAGGCGGCGGCTCCGCCCAATTTGTTGAACGCAAGTGGTGCACGGTCGCAGCGGTGCAGTGGCGCCGCTGGTAGCGTTTGTGTGTGTTTTATGTTTCTTGTAAATATTTATGCAGCCGTTAATGACGAGGCGAGAAAACTCTACTCCAAGCAGGTGCTAACTACTTGCCAACTACGAACTGCCAACTGCCAAGAGCCTGTTTGAAGGTCGAAATTATACGAACTGATGCGAACTGCAAACGCCGCTTGTGTGTCTGTGTGTGAGCGTGTGTGTGTAGGTGTGTGTGTATTTGAGATCTTGTGTCGTTAACTGTGCACTAAACTTTACGACTACTAGATAAAATCCTGTTGCACAATTTGGAAACAATTTAAACTTTTCGATTAAATGCTGCGCAATTTTCTAGAACTGGAATATTTTTGAATCAACTGAAAATTTAAAAAAAATGCAACACTTGCAAAAAATTTAATTAACTAACAAATGTTATGTTAATCATTAATTTTTAAGTTTTTGTTATACCTTTGCGAATGTTGTATTACAGAAATACATTTTTTTTAAATTTATTATTGAAACAAATGTCAGTTAATGTTGTTCTGATTATGTTTTACTAAAAGTGAACAAAAATATTATAACGATTCAATTATGTTTTTTTAAACACACTTAAGCGTTAATTTATTCAAATAAAAACAAACACGAATTTAGTTATTGTTTTTGTTTATTGTTTATGTTATTTTGTGCAAAAGTCAGCCGAGTGTAAGATGCTTAAAGTCATGAATATCAGAGACCATCAATTTAAATTGTATTGCTTTATTTGTATTTAAATTGCCACTCTTTTTATTAAGTGCCTATCCACCTGAAGTATCCACAAAATTAAACAACATTTTGTTAACAAGTGGCCAATTAAGCACATTGTAGTCTGGCAAAAAATCAAATTGGATGTGCGACGGCACTTATTAATGTACAGAGAATGGCACTACAAAGGTAATTGAAACTCATAATCTTAAGTTGGCTTGTTTTTCCAGAAACTCAACTTAAAAAAGTTAGTGTGGTTCATTTGGGAGTGAACGTCCAGAAGATATCCTGCAGCTGCTCTAACATCAATTTGAATATTTTTAAATGAAACGTTCAATATTCTTTATAAGTATAAGAAAACTTAGTGGTTCTTGCTGTTATAATTTTATATAATTCAGTTCATACACTTTGGGTCAGAGATGCTTTCACAAATTCATTATACCCTTGTTGGCAAATTTTCAATGGGAACAGGGTATATAAAAAGGAAAACGAAAATAGCAGCGTGAAAGCAGCCAAGACATAAATTTAGCCGTAAAAGAGCATTTAAGATAAGCTTGCATTTATGGTCGTTAAAATTCAAAATGGCATTTAAAAACAGCACGACGCATCCCCTGTCCTTGATCCAAACTGCATGAAAGCTACACTCTGTCTACAGTTCCTGCTCCTGCTCCTGGTCCTGGTCCTGCTCCTAGTCCTGGTTCTGCTCCGGCACCGGTTGCAACGGATGCGCCAAGTAAAAAGCGCGCCATTTGGCTAATACGCTAAATATTCAAAATCACATTGGCCACGGGCTGAGCAGCAGAGCAGTTGAATAGGGGGGCGATGAGGGGTATGTAGAGATCGGGATTGCCACTGGCTGAACAGCGACATGCGGGCATTAAACAAAATTTTATGTTGGCAGCAGCAACAGCAGTCAGCAAAAGCATTTGGCTCGGCATCCTCAGCGTTTAGTTCTCAATGCACAATTCTCCAGTGAAATACATCCACAAACACACACACACACACACACGCACACACACACGCACACACACACACACCTGTGCACTTTATGCGCTTTGCGATAGCAGTTTAACGTCGTTGACGTTAATTTGTGCCACCAGGCGGCAGCAAAAAGTATGCTAGCTATGTGACATTGAAGTGAAACATCATTATAACATCATAACGCTGCACATCATCATCAGAGAGCAACCTCAATTTCTGCTGACTTCTCTCCCATCGTTACGCTCCATTGAGTGCACAATTTCATTAGGCGCTCATGGATACTGCCGAGTGCCGGGGCAAAGTGAATGTGAATCCGAGTGCGAATGCGAGTACGAATTTGAGTGGGAAAACGAATACGATTACGAATACTCGTTCTGTTGTTTGGTACATCAAATGCAGTTGTTTACTTACTTAGCAGCTGCTGCTCAGCGTGTTTGACATCGGTTTGTTCTCCGTCAGTCAGATTATTGTCTTTGCTTTGTCTGCTGGCATCCTGTTTCTAAATGAGCAATGGGGTATATTGTGCTTATCAACAGCCACTCAAAAATTTTATTTTATGTATAGTTTGTGTTTAAGAAATATATATTTATTTTTGTATTTTTGCAAAAAGTTCACGGATTGTAAAAAACTACAGAAAATAAGACATCACTTTTTAAGTTAGTAAAAAACAGGCAGATACTTCAAAATAAAAGTTGAAACCAATTCAATTATCGTGAATGGTGATTTCTGTGCTAACAAATAATTTATTTATATTTTTTATTTTTTTTTTATTTTTTTTATTTTACACAGCAGAAATGTCAGCGAAAGTGAAATCTGTAAGTTTTGAAAATGTTTAAAGCTAAAGTTTAAGCATCTGTTAGTTTAATAATATTAAATTAGATATAGCAAAAAAATATTTCAATCAATTTTACTTATTAAATATTTTGTTACTGCTTCGATTTAATTTATTTAAGTTCTTTGCTTCGGTTAGATTTATAATATTTAAATTTTATTTATTCTTTGCCAACTCAACCATCAAATTAAAAAAAAAACAAACTTATTTCTGTATTTGTGCCATTTGTGGTCGAGTTGCAGAATTTCTTTTTAATTAGTTTTAGCTGGGTTCAGTGCACTCGCTGACCCAAAAGGACTTGAAAAAGAATATAAGTTTGTGTGTGTATTCATGTCACTCACTTATCACACAAGTGAAATTTGGAGAAGTCGAAAGCCGCCTGTTGGCGCCATCGGTCCAATAGCTGGCGATATATACGACTTTTTTTCTCGGACTGCGCACAAAACTGTGCCACACATAACGCTACAAAATGGCCTTTGAAGTGTTGGTAAGTGTGCGTGCGTGTGTGTGTGTGTGTGCGTGTTTTATTCATGGCAGCAATGCTTTTGCTTTTTGCGGCTTTTGGCATGCCACAAAAGTTATGCACTAACTGATGCCACCACTTTTACAAATTTATGTTATGGACCACGGTTCCTCTGACTGGGCCGCCAGTGCAGCTGTCTGTCTGTCTATCTGTCTGTCTGGGCCGCAAGTCCAAGGCTGGGCTGAGGCTCGCATTTTGGTATTTTGGCAAGCAATTGAAAAGTTGTTTCAACCGGAGCCACTTGGCCAATAACTTTTTAAACGCTCTGGCAAACGCAATGGCAACAATTTACGGCGACGCCAAGTGGAAATTCAAAATACATGTGTCCAAAATAAATAATCACCGACTGGCTCCATCCACGAACTAGTGTGTGTGTGAATGTGTGTGTGTAGTGTGTGTGCTGGTCTACATCAACACCATTTGTCCTTTGTCAAGTAACAATTGAATGCAATGACTTTTGCCAAATTGATTCTCAACAGCAGCTACTGCAGCTGCCGAAGGAGACAACAATGGGAGCAGCCATCAAATGGCAAACAAATGCAAGGCGCTTGCCAGTCTGTAAAGTTTTCCAGTCTATAAGACTCACACATACGATATACATTTAAAACTATATACTATATATATATATATATAGTTTGTTGTATGTATGTGTGTGCGTGTCGCATCTGTGTGAATGCATTGCGTTTGCTTAGCCTTGGCATCTGCCCAAATAAATGGCATATTAAGTATACGCTCAGCGGCACCTGTGACTGAAAAATGTCTACTAAATTGAATTCTATCTTAAATTATGAGCTGCATGCAATGTTTGCTCTTTAATTTTATTGCGAAATTGGCCTATGTATGTGATAAAAAACTAAGCATATATACAAATTTGGCTGCTTGAAACATAATTTTCAGAAATGTGGAGAAGAAAACTCAAAAGCATACAATGAATGTTAAATTTAAAAACTTGATTTAACATTAGAAAAAGTACAAAAATTATTTATTTAAGCCCTTACAGTTACTGCCTTTAATCTTGTACTAGTATATTTATGGATGGTAAAATAATATTTTGATTTAATATTGTAATCCAGATTTAAAACTTTATTAACTTTAAAGCGAATAATCTAATGATAAATGATTATAGAGCAAATAAGTTTATAGAAATCCAATTAAAATATTTTAAGTTCCAAGAAAACTAAGGGAGACTAAATAACCCATAATTACAAATTTTTCTTAATTTTTTTTTATATATTTAATATTACTTTTTAATTTAAAAATATATATATCTTATTCGTTTAGGGTCTCAGAAATACAAAAATTATTTTAAAACTGTTGCTTTTTATATTAAAATATGTGGTTCATTGGCTCGCTATGTGCTCATATAAATTTTGTAATTCTTTAAAGGTGAACGAGTAAATAACTCTCATAAATTTATCAAGTCATAATTTTGTGTACTCGTTGGCAATTTTTCATCGAAATGTCACAGACAGCGCTCAGAAATCGACAATCTATGGAGAATTATGAAGCTGTTTACCTTCAGGCAATCGGCTTAGCCCCCTTTTGTGTCGCCTCTATCTCCATCTTTATCTGGTGCCTTTATCTCGGTCTTGGCCACTGTTTCTCTGTCTGGCGGGGGTCCTTGTGCTGTTTGCATGACAAATGGCATTGCCGCAGTCTATTATTAATAGGAATGTATTAGCCGGGCGCCTGTCCCATTTATCGCACATGTTAAATGCTCGAAACGGCACTCAGGGGATCTATATAGAAAAAATATATATTTACTTCAGCTACAAATACTACATATATATACACATAAATGGCCATATCGGTGAACGGTGAATTGTCGTCTGATTGTAAAAATCTAACTGTCATCGGCGTTTAGTTTATTAATTACAGCATCAACAACATCGGCAATGGACGAACAAATTTACGGGCCCAACTTGCATCTGGCTATTAGCACATATTATTAAGCAGTTTGCCTAGTTAGCCCGGCAATTGTTTGAATGGGAATCACTCCCCCGCGTGTTCTTAGCGCGATTTGTGGCACTCGTCGGCAATTTGTGTCGCCTGGCACACACACACAAAAACTTTTTCATTGGTCGACTCTCGGGCATTGGCACAAAATGGTCGCCCATTTCCTGTACATTCAGTGTGACACGCACTTTCCAATTAAATTCATTACACCTTCTTCCGAGTGGTCTGCCCCCCTAACCACCGACGCGTCTTCAGCTGTCCCGTTTAATTTCCAACAAACACTAAGTCATTTCCGGCCAAACGGCCTGTCCATTATCCAGATTATCATTTGAATTTTGCTGTCCATGGAAATTTTTTTTATTTATTTTTTTTTTTTTTTGTGTATACGGCACGTGCAGGTGCTGAAAATTTCTTTTTTGCAATTTTCCTTCCGTTTTCTGGAGGTTTTTTTTTGGTACGTATTTTGACTTGTGGGCCACAACAAAAGTTGACAAAATAATGCGACAAGGGGATCTGAAAGGTGAATTTCCATACGGAGCAGCTGCCGCGGCAGCCAGTGAATTATTTTTCACGTAAATTGGGTGTGTTTTCTATTATTGCCAAAGACTTCCGGCGTGCCATGACGCAGCGCCTGTCAGCGAAAGCAACAACAACAACAGCAACAACAACAACAACAACAGCAACAACAATATTAAGTACTAGCCGCAGTCACTTGCTTCAAGTCTTTCAAGTTATTTTAAATTTGAAACGTGGGTCACGGACAACGTTGCCACTTCCTACACAATATGTGTCCGTTCTTCATTTTTTTTTTGCGTTTTTCCTGTTGTTGTTGGCAGGTTTTCTCTTTTTTTTTTTTGTTTTTATTTTATTTTTACAATTTTGTTTTTAATGTTAGCGACCGATGCCAAAAATGAGCTGCAAAACATTGGCATGTAAAATATGACAGCTCAACCAGAGTGACCAGAGTCAGTTCGGGATGAGCGAAGGATGCGCGACAAGGTGCAGGATGTTGTTACGGAAATTAAACGCATTGTAACAGCCGTTTAAGTTTTTCTGGAAAGCCGCTTTGATGAGATATTTGGCTGATGAAGAATTTTGTTAGCGGTTTTGGTGTTTGGGGGAGGCAACAAATACTTTAATGAATTTAGTAAATATTTCAAACATTGTTGAGAATTACTTTTGTAATCTAAATATGATTATTATAAAGTATTAAATTTCGTTTAATTACAACAGATTAGAAATATACAAAATTTTGTTCTCTTTGATTTCCAGTTAAAATAAATATGACTTTAATAGACAAACATTGAATCTTTGTTACAGTCTGAGAATAATAGTATTAATATTTATTATTGATATTGTATAAAGACGTTTTTTTTATTTTAAGCAACGCCGACCACAACTAATACAAATTGAATGCATTAAGAAAGCAGAAGAGCTCTCACTACATCATTATTAATTCCATTAAAATATTCCTCTTGCCGTTTGCCAGCACTGGCGAAGCGAGTGCTCGTTAACAAATGGAATTCGATTGACGTATTTGACATTTCAGCTCAGCAAGCTCGCACCTTCGTGTTTATTATTGGCCAATTGAGAAAGTGCGGAAAAGCGCAATTGGATCAGTTTCCAGGCTGGGCCACAGCATTCGCTACATAATGCGCTCAGGCGATTATAGAGAGAGGGGAGAGGGGAAAGGGCGAGCATGGCTAAGGGAGCAGCCATACGCAATATCCATAGTCATGGCAATTTTGTTTAGAAACTTTTAATTAGTGTTGCAAAAGTTTTTCAATTAACACCACCTGCACAACTATTTATTTAGCTGGCAGCGCTGCCGAGTCGCGTCATGAGCAACGACGCTGCCAACTTCTTCGAAACATTTTCGAGCCAGGCCCGTGTTGCCCATCTCCGCATTGTTGCTGTTGTTGCAATTGTTGTAACTGTCAACTGTAAATTATAAAAATATTTTTGCACTTGTTTGTTGGCCTTTCTCTTTTTAGTTGTTGTTGTTGTTGTTGTTGCTGAAGGTTTTGAAAAATGTTTTGCAGCAAAGTACAAAATAATTTACTACAAGCGCCCTCTGTCGCCCAGCGGCATTCATTAATGCCCGCCAATACATAATACTGAAATTGCGGCCAGCCGCTTTATGGAATGTTTTCTAATTGATTTTTACTTGGACTTGGATCGTAATTGAATATAAATTGCACAACTTTTTGACAGCTCAAAACAGTTGCCAGTTGTTTTTAATATAAATTAGCAACACTTCAGAGAGGCTAATGGAAATCAAAATGAAAATATACAACTTTTTTGAGTATAAGAGTTGGCACAATTCGACAATCAACATCAAACCAGAAATGACAATCAACTGTGACAATTTTTCGATTAAAATACAGCTTATGGCCAATCCATAATTAACCTGGTCATTGTGGAGGGCATACTGAATAACTGTACTTATTTATAATTAATGAAAGAATGCGACGGCCGTGTCAAATTGAGTGACGTATAATTATCATCATTAACTCTTTTGAAAATGGCAAAAAGTAAAATACCGCTTAATGATTGTAAAAATTGAAATTGCCATTTTGTTGGCTTCAAATATCACAGCTGAAAATTCACTCATAAGTTTATTCCACTCCAATAATTATAGAACATTTAAACAACATATATTAAAGTAAATATATGAAATATTATATAATATACAAATAATAAACTTACATTAGAGTACATTTGCTTTAGTGCTGTTCATATGTTTAACTCTCAGCTGTTGTTGTTGCTTTTCCAAGCATCTAATGAATTGCGATTAAAACTTTCATCTTTGAATACAACAAAATTCTTTCAGTGCCAACTAGTTGGGGGACTGTACAAACGAAACGAGTTAGTATTGTTGGCCAAATGACGGAGCGTATAAAAAAATACCAAAACAAAACTTTCGCTGTTTGGCTTTCGGCCTACATTCCGGGCTGTTGTACTATTAAAGTCTGAACTAAAGTTCCAGCACTTTTTGTTAATATTCGTTCCTATCAAAAGGCGTCCTTGTGCTGTTGGCCATAATAGCGCTGAGAAATTTTTATTATGTACTTAATGAAATTTCTGCTTATGCGAATTCGCTTGTTGTTGACACATAAACAACATGAAGACATCAATAATGAAATGTTATTTTTGCCATAGTCTGAAGATGAAGTCATTGAACTGGCCCAACGAATAGAGTAGAGAGCATCCAGGAAGACCAAACAAAAGGGCAAGTGGAGCCAGCACAAAAGCATGAAGGAAGTGGAATTCCTAATACGATGTTGCTGGCGCATGCGGATTAATAATAATAATAAATATTAAATGCCATTACAGGGCCCTGTGAATTTATCTGAGGCGAAATTATCTAAACGACGTAATCTTGAATTCAATTGCGTGTCCCGAAATTACTCCTTGCTCCTTTTATAATTCAAAGCTGGCCAAGCAAATGAAGATTCGCCGGGTGGACGAACTAATCCTGCGCTCCTTATATGGCACACAGTACACGTAAAACGCAAACTATTTAGAAAAGCTTTATTTATGTTAAGACATAAATTTAATGCTAACAAGCGCCAAGAAACAGATGCGCCCCATTCCCGCCCCATTTCCAACTCGAGACTCGAGTTTCGAGACTTGAGGCAGCGTCAAGGTGTGTGCAAAATTTATTTGGCTGCAGCATCTTTATCTTCTTCTTCTTCTTCGTCTTCTTGGTTGGTTTTTTTTTCAGCGTTGCACTTGACGAAATAGCGGCAACAGTTGCAGCAGCAGCAGCGGCAGCAGCTACTTGCCACGGGGTATAAAATTAAATTTCAACTTTTAACGAATATTTACGCGTTGCCAGATAAAAGTGGCATAAAACTTTGGCGCCCAGTGCAAAGTGCAAAGTGCGAAATAGTTGCCCCCAGAATGGCCAGCAAAGCGACGTGCAACGTGCAACGTGCAATTGAGTGCAACCAAGGGTAAGTCGGGGATGGGGATGGGGATGGGGGGTGGTTGCATGCCACCCCAAGCCGTGAGTAGCGTTGAGTAGCAACAACCCCAAAAAGTATCTGTTAAGTATAATTTATGTATGTGGCATGTGAATGGGGGTCTTACAAAACAATGCATTTCATTTTGGCCAAAGCACATAATGTTGCAACATGCACAATATGGCAACAGAACTCTGCCACTTCGGTCGGTTCCGCAATGATCCCTCTGTGACGTGCAAACCAATGTGGCTTTTCACTTCAAACATTCACATGCTTCAAGAGAATAATTTATAAAGTAAAAACTGGACGAAAGTCGAATTTCATCATTGAAATAAAGGAATTTATGAGCAAAAGCGGAAAATTGGGGGAATTATATGAAATAAATGAAATGGGACGCTTCTTAACAACATTCAAAATGTTCAGCAAGTTATCTGAATCCGATCTATATTAAGAGCGTAGCCAAATACCCTTGCAGGCATTTCAATGTTCCTATTTCCTACAAGGCAGTGATGTTAAAAAAAAAGTCGAAACATTGATTTTACAAAAAAGGAAATTCAATTTAAACCTCTCTATGCGATTCTCACGCATTAAAGTAATGACTGTAAACTTTTTTTTAGTTTTTTTTTTTAGTAATGTGATGTATGATTTAATGCAATCAAAATTAGGGTAGCTTATATGTTATTTACCATTTATTTATATTACATTTTTTTTAAACTTTTATTTTTTTTTATCATGTCATGTTATATTAACTTTTTCAGATAATATTATTTAATAGATTTGTGTTTTCTAAAATTTATACTTTAAATTAAGTTTTAAGTTCATTGCTATGTTATTAAACTTATTGAAAACACTGTAAATAAATCAAACCAATGCGGGACAATTTATCGTTAACTGTATCACCTGTATTTATAAGCACGTATCGTATAAATGAATTTATAAACTTATTATATAACATATATAACAACTAAAAAAAGGAAATTTTGCCGTTTGAAACGAATTTTAAAATTTAAAATACTTTATTTGTTGTTTTATGAACTTCTTTTTATACATTTTTTTTAAGAAATATCTTTTTTTAACAGAAAATATTTACGGTACTTGGTTTAATTTTAGCTTTGTCTGGGAATAAACTCTGAAAAGACATGCACTGTAAGCTAAGACTTCAATCTGAATTTATAAATTCCAAAATGTGTTTGTTTATAAATTCAATGAAAATTGCATGAATATGTTGGTCTAATGAATGAATGAATGTGTGTCTGGTGTGTGTGTGTGTGCGTAGGTGTGTGTGTGTGTCTACATGTAAGTGGTTGATAAGAAAAGACGTCGCACAGTTTCAAAGTGCATTCATGCACAATGTTCAGTGCTTGGTTACCTGACAGTATCTGTATTGCATATGAACTCGTCCTTAAGTGGTTGTAAAAGGATTCCATTCTTTTTTAAACTGCATGCATAAATGCAACCGTGACTGCGACTGCGACTGCGACTGCAACTGCAACTGCAACTGTGACTGCAGCTGCAGGCAAAAGCTTGCCAGCCATGCAGAATTTTTCAATTTTCTTGGCAGCCAGCACAAATGGAATTTATTTTGCAAGGCACACACAAACACACACACATATACGCTGAGATACTCAAGTGCAGATGCAGATAGAATTTCTGCTTTTGGCTATAGAGCAACGCAATTAACCTTCATGTCTTTTTGGCAGTTGTGGGCCAGTTCTGAAAATCTTCAAATTATATCTACGCTCAAGAACAAATATATGTGAATTGTGTGTGTGTGTGTGTGCTTTAAATGTTTACTCATTGAAGTATTTTGCAGCATTTATTGTTGCCACTAGAAAATCATAAAGTTTCAAGTCGCCTTCAAGTTGCACTTTTGCTGTGGCAGTTTCTCAATTGCTCGCAATTAGCTCGCAATTTTTGTTTCTGGCTCTCAGTCAGTTAACTTCGCAGTTCTATTTAAGCTGGCAGAGGTCTGCTAATTGCACACTCCAAGCTGCATTCCAAGTGGGCCACTGAGAGATACACGACAAACTCAGATTTATGTGAAAGCATCTCCTTCTGCGCGTATGTGGATAGCAGCTGACTGCACTTGATGCGGCTTTTGCAGCAACTATTCTGTGAAGCCAACCAGTTAACATCCAGGCAATTAGTGAAATTGTTGGTTTAGCCATTCAATTATGATTATGTCTATGCTATTGTTGTTCTTATGAATGATCAAATATGAAGCCTGAGAAACCCCTGCTCTAAAAGAAAGAGGTAAATAAAAACAGACGCATTATTATGGAGCTTTTTTTGTAATAAAATCCGCAATGAAAAAAACTTAAGCACCTTTTGCTTTCTTTTTTGCATGCTCACAATTTAATTAAAATTCTCTATTTATTTTCTGTTTCATGATTTTTATGTGTATTTATGTAATATCCTACTTGTTATAAAATAAATAATAGTTTTAATTTTATAAATTCACAAAAGTTTCTCGTAAAAATGCTGTTTATGATTCCTGCTAATTTAAGTGTGAGTTTTATGTGCTTTACAAAAATTAAGATAATTAAAATTAAATTAAGATAATTGATTTTCGCTTTGTTTGTGCTGTCAAAAAGGGTATTGCACTGTTGCATATACCCGGCATTAATATTCGTACTTTTTCATGTGATTTCCTGTAGATGGGGAAAATGTTAAATTTAAAAGGAACCGGAAATAATAGCGCTGTTAACATTGGCTCCGTCGACAAATACACCCAATAGATCTTCCATTTGGAAAGCTTCGCCCATTTACAATGAAAACTGTGCCAAAAATCGGCTGAACGAACAGTTTTCCCATTTGGCTGCAGCCAGACAAATCTCAGGCTGACAACGCAGCGCATTTTAAGTATTAATAAGAAGGAAACTCACAAATGCGAACAACGTGACTACAAAATACACTTTCTTTTAAATATAGGAACAGAAATAATTTAAGACAGACTAACTTTTTCCGCAAAAAACATTAAAAATAAAAAAAGTATATGTACGCAATTGTTATGTTATATGTTTTATCTCACAATTTGTTATGTTGTTGTTGCTAAAATAGTTGCAGAAAGTCAATTAAATTTTCAAATTGTTGCGTTTGTTTTTTGTTTATTTTTTCGGGGGTTTTTAAAAGTTTTTAAGCTCCCCCTCTTAGCTCTTGTTAGCCCAATAAAAATAGTGAATTGAAAGTTCGGTAATGGAAATTCAAACACGACACGACGCAAATCGAAACAAAAGCCTCAAATAAATTGGGGAACAAAAAAAAATAAAAGGTTTTAGACTATGGCTGCCTGCCAATAGTAATTTTCCCGGAAAATGCAGCCCAGCAAATTTCCGAAGGGGCGTCAAATATTCCATATAAAAAGTTGTAGAACAATAACGTTAACAACTGAAACAGAGCGAACAAATATTTGCAGTGCATTCCCCAATTCGTTTGCAGCAATGCAAAAACGAACCTTTTGTATTAGTTTGGCCAATAAAAGTAGTTGAATGCCAATGAAATATTGCGACAAGGTCAAATTTTGGCAATATGACTGGCTTTCAATTAGAGTGCCGCGTGGGTGATTAAAGGTGAAATTCTCGTACACAAATGGCAATGTGAGACAGACACAAAATAGCTGCGAGCCCGGAAAATTTCGCTCAGTTTATAAGGCAGCAGCTTCCTTTACATTTTAGCCACGTGCTGAAATTAAAATTCTAGCTGCGTCAAACGCTAAAAAGCAACAAGAGCCAAGAAACTAGAAACTGGCGCCAGGCAAAAAACAAAAACAAAAAAAAAGTAGAAAGATATGCGAATCTTTTCTTGTGAGTCCTTGGAAATACGCAGTGCCTCCTTTTTATGTTGCCTTTTACAATTGTCTAGACTCAAGTCAAAGGACTGCGTCAAATTGTAACACGTGGGTGAATCATACCCTGAAGTCTCTCATAACAGATCAGAGAGACATATAGCTGCTATAGGTATCCATGACTTGGGGCGACTTCAATTAACGGACTCTGTTTTGATTTCACACAGCGTCGTCATCATGAACTCGCCTAATTGAAGTCCACGAAAAGTTCGTGTATTTACACAACCTCAGTCGACGCAGCAAAGGGTCAAGCAACAGGAAACTTTGCCAAATTCGATGAGAGCAAAAAGTTTCCAGGGAGGGAAATAAAGCGTTTAAAGGGCAACGTTAATTGGACGTCTTTAACTCTTGAATATACCTTGCATCAAACGTATTTAAAGTGATTCGGTTTAATTTTAAAAACTCAAATTTCGTATTAAAATAAAAAAAAAGATAGAAATGAATTACGATTGAATTTTAGTTATCGATTGTGATTTTATGCCATATGCCAAAAAGATGCTATTTAGCAAATTTAATTTCCTTAAAGAAGGAGATTCGTTGTCGCGTAAAATATTATCTGGTTACTTCAGCACTAGGGATTCACGTACGATTTGGCACACGCAGTCGCAAGGACCCCCCGCTGGAAAGCTGCCGGCAATCCATTTAAGTCTGGTAAATGTTTATCAACATTTCACACTTGCCGTCGAGATATGCAAGGGCCAAACTCATTTCTCAGCCACGTTCGCGTTCGTTGCATGTATTGCTCTCTTCCGCGCGTCCCGTCTCGCTCACTCGATCTCTCTCTCTCTCACTCTCTCTCTTTGGCTCGCCTCTGGGTGAAACAAAAGAGCTTTTAACATTGCTGCGTGTGTGCGCGCAACCTTTGGCCGATTAAACATAAATCCCCATAAAGCAACAAAGTAAAAAATTGCCAACGAGCCAAGTAAAAACTTTGGCAAAGTGCTCAACGTCTTCCCATCCGATACACCCGCCCCCCCCCCCCCCCCCCTGGAGTTCTTATCCCCACCCTTGTCGCCGTTGACAGCGACGTGCGAGACCTTTGAAGTTGCCTCAACTAGGCGGAGCGGGGGAGGGGGAGTAAGTAATTTATATGCCGTGCACAAGATCATTCCTGTTAGGGCATTAAAAACTTAAATAGTTTTAATTCGCCCAAAATATGCAGGCGCGGAACGTGCACTATGCGCTAGTTGGCTCCACGGTGCGTATACTTAATGCGACCACAATGCTGTTAAAGTCCAGTGATTAGCAACGAGATAAAGAGGGAGAGTGATAGAAAGGAAGGAGCCACCCCGGCCCCCCTGGCATAGTTGACATTAATAATATGCAATGCTTGGTTGGGTTTTTGCTGCCTTTGTCCGGCGAAAGCCACAAAAATTTAAATAAAGCTACAGAAGAAGCTGGTGCGGCTTCGCCAACGAATTGATTTGAATGGCCGCAGGGGCGGCTGCCAAGAATAACAATAAACATTACTATCTGCTTCATTGGTTATTTGCTGCTGTGTGTGTGTGTGTGTGTGTGTATTGGGTAAACAAGAAAAACAGCAGCGAAATTGAAGAACAGCGATAGCAACAACATTTTAAAAACGCAGCCGCAAAGCGAAGGCGCAGACAGACGCGGCTTATAAAGCAGTAAAAAAGCAGCAGTGGTTAAGAGGGTGGCGGGAGGGGGAGCGGGAGGGGGAGCGGGAGGGGGAGCGGGAGGGGGAGCGGGAGGGGGGGGGGCGGGGGGGGGAGCGGGAGGGGGCGTCAAGTTGGGCCAAGCAACCAACTCCCCTCCGACCGGCCAAGCAATCGAATCGAATCGTATTGAATCGAATGGAATCGATATTTCTGGCCTGCAGTGTTGGCAGTGACTGGCTGTTGGTTCCTTTGAGTCCTCGCAACTTTTGGCGTCACTTGCTGCAGCCTCCTCCTCCTCCTCCTCCCACACCACTGTGGTGAAGTTGTCGGCAAGTCAGCTGTGTGTTGAGTTGACGTTCTTCGAGCAAAGCGTCGACTCGCTGAGCGAGAGAATTAACCCTTTAGCACAGTTGAGACTGTTATACAAGCGCACACAAACTGTGCTTATACAGGGAATTCGCTCAATTATACTGGGAACAGTGGGCCTTATACACTCAGCTAACAGTTCAAGTCGTGTGCGTGTGCTTCTGCCTGTGTGTGTGTGTGTGTGTGTTTGGGGAAGCGGAAACAAAATATGTAAACAAAAAGCCATTGATAGTGCTTATCAAGGCAGCAGCTGTACAAAAAATACACACCCGCTGAGTGGTAAGTGAGAAGTTAGTGATAACTGGGTGTTAGCTGCTCGTATAAGATGGGAGACAAACGAGAACACTTGAGTAATGAATCAACATTTTAACTTAACGAACTACAATTGATATCATTTATTATCGAGAACACTCTAAAAATTTAAGTTTTGGCTTAGCCAATTAACTGACATAACAAGACTTTATTTTAAGTTTGCAATAAATTTAAAAATCATTTAAAATATTTTTAATATTATATAATAACTTTGGTTATTTGAAATATTGCATGAAACTGGAGAAAGATTTTATATATTTTAAAAAATATTTTATCATGCTAAATCTGATATCTACAAATTACATCACCTCCAAATATTAAATTAATTTAAATTATTTTTACAAATTTGTGCACAAGTTGATTTCTGACAATTTATGAACTCTGCTGCCTCAATAAATTGATAATATTCAATATATGCTCTAATAACTTTTGGTAAATATTAAAAATATTATTAATTGCAAATAATCGTCCCGCTGAGCTTAGATTATTAAATAATTCATCGCTTTTGCACTACATTTATCCAGCTATTACTTTTGGCTGTGGCGCTCTCTTTATTTAGTTGCTTAATTTTAATTTGATAACCCGTATTTATTATGCATTTTTACGGCGGCATATAAATCACATACCGCAAAGCACTAAAAATAAAAATCCAAATAAAATAAAAAACCAAAACGAAAACGAAAACTCTCTTTCCTTCATGGACCAAACACAGTCAAGCTCGTTGTTGCTGCAGAGCGGCTCTCTCTCTCTTTGTCGCTCTCTCGCGACGTTAATGTGCGTGCGCCGGCACGTATAACAGTTTGCGAGACACGAAGCCGACAACGACGACAAAGACGAAGGCAATGACGATGTCGCTGAGTTCTGCACGGCAGGCGAGTGCCAGGCTGAAAGTCGTCGGAGCGTTGCGGCCAAGCAGTCTCAAAGCGTACGCCGTTCACGACAGACACAGCGGGCCCCCACCGATCACGCAGACGAACGGGGTGTTGGCGTCGCGCGTGTCGCAGTTCTCTTGTACAACTCAGCGAATTTTTATCGAATTGCCGTTGCATTCACCGTTACAAATGTAATGTAAAACAAAACGCAAAGCGGCTACTAGGTCAAAGCGCTGATAAAGCAGAGGACACAATCAAAACAAAGTTTGTGCAGTGAAGTGGCAAACGGCAGCAGGTTAGAAATTGCCATTTGAAGTGCTCGGGCAAACTAGTTTGTAAACTACGCGACAGAAAACGGTAAACGGATACGCGGCGTCAAATTGTGAGAAACTTTACGTAAATTCAATTGCCGCAAATTGAGGCAAGAACGCGGCGACAAAACGACGACGGAACATGTGTAAATGCTAACGAGCGAGCGAGTGCAGCCAGAAAGGTGAAGAGGGTAGCGAAAAAGGGCAGCAGCAGCAGCAGCAGCAATCGCTGGCGTGTCTAGCGCAATTTGATTGATTTTGATTGACACAGCACTCAACTGTGGCCACCCAGAAGCAGTCAAGTGAAATACAGTGGGAAAAATAAGGAAATTTAGAAACTTTGCTGGGGAATTGAAACGCAGCTAAAATATAACTAAGAAAAACTGAAACAAAACTTAAATACAATTTTAGCTAAATATCTTTAAAAAAAAAAACAACTAAAGTAAACTTTTAAAGTTGTGTTGTCAGCGAAAAGCAAAAGCCTATCAAATATACAATATGAGTGCAAAAACCAATAAAACGCATAGCAAATAAAATACGCCCATATAAAAGGCAGATTGCAATAATAAAAGCAATATACTATATCGACGGGCGCCGGCTAATCAACTACGGCGTATAGCACCACCAACAACAACAACAACGAAACCGTTGAGCTAAGCAACTTTTCTTGTGTGTTGCTCTTTTCCTTTTTCTTATTTTTCGGCGGCTGTCGCTCTGTTTTTTTACATTGCCTGCCATCATTTTCCGCATGTGCGCGCGTGTGTGTGTGTGCTGGTAACTGTTACTGTTACTGTGACTGTGTGTGTGTGTGTGAGTGCCGCCATATAAAAAGGATAAAATATTACAGCATTGATTTTTGCGACATCAACAAAGTGGAGCAACAACAACAGCTTTAACAACAACTCTTACAAACACATTGACTAAAAGTTGAGCGCCTCGAAAGTTTTGGACACCCATTTTGCTCTCCCATTCCGGGTATGTTATTTCTAATTTCTACAAAGCATTAATCCTAATAGTTCTCCTTTGTCTGTGTGCATAAAACTCGACTCGATATGAGCAGAGTTTTGAACTTTTTATGCGCAACCTTTCAGATGTTGTTTCCAGTTTGCTTTTGCACCCGCAAAATTTCTATATTTGTATTGGTATTTGGGCTGCATTCGGGTTTTCTAATTGCGTCGAATGCTCGTTAATGGAAATAACTGTTTGATTTTAGCTTTATTGTAAGCATACTTTCAGTTTAGTCAACTTTGAACTGACAAAAAAGTTTAAGAGTTGGGGCCCAACTAGAAAACAAATAATGATATTATTATTATTTTGTAATTTTTGTTTGTTGAGGTTGTAATAGGTGATATGGCAGCTATATTGTGTGGCAAGAAGGATCTCGACATGAAAATAAAATGTTGGGAATCTCAATTGCTGTATTGTTGCACTGGGCGTAGTAGATGGTAGATGTTGTTTTTAGAGGTGTTGCACATTTGACAGACATCTTGCTTTTAGAGTAATCGTGTTAGTTGTGTAAATCATGACTAAATTTTAAAGCCGTATAACTTTGTCAAAACTGAACCGATTTGCATGATGTTTACAGCTCTGATCAGGGTTTGACTTATAAATTGATTCTACATTTAAGTTTCATTCGTACTTAAAAAAATTTTTTTTTTGATTTTTTCCAAAAAAAATCCTTTACTCCCCCCTTCTTTATTTTGAAAAAAAAAATTTTTCAAAAATTTAGAATCGCGAATTTTTCTGTCAAAAATCATGCAAAAATTGACAAAAATTTAGACATGTAAGTTCCCGATTCCAAACTAGCTAGATTTCAAAGTCCCATAACTTTGTCAAAACTGAACCGATTTTCATGATTTTTATCATTTTCGTAATTGTTTGACCTCTACATGGATTATGTATTTAAATTAATATAATATGAGATATTTTTTGAAATTTTTTCCAGAAAAAATTCTTACCTATTTTTCAAATTTTGAAAATATTCAATTATGTGTAAAGTAAAAGTACGTAATGTGTACTAATAATTATACAAGAGTAAATGTTTTATATCGTTCTAAAATGTATATATATTTTTTTTAGTAAACAATAAATGGTTACTAAAATAAAATTGATGATTTTAGTGCAAATAACATATTACATTTTGCTAAAGCTAACAAATTTTTCAATACTTAATTTATTCAATTTAAATTAATATTTAGCACGTGCAAGCCCCACCCAGCTATTTAGTTTTAATTGGGCGATTCATTATGTTTTTTATATACATCTATTTGGCTTAGCGTTTAGCTCTAATTGGTAGTTTTACAAATACTTTTAGGGTCCGAGGGTGCAAACACATATTTCGACCTACCTTCGGGCTGACTGAAAACTTATCCCTGCCTTCTCCTGACAAAAATAAAATTTGCACCAAGCCCACGGCCCAATAAAAGGGCAACTAAACCCTTTTCATAGCAATTTTAATTAACAACAAGCCAAACAGAAATAAAAATCCAAAAAAAAAGAAAGTAAAAATAAATAAAGAACTCAGTTTTAAATGTTTGCGTTGCGGCCGTGTACATTTTAAACTGGAGCGCGTCCAAAGAGCAACCACAACAAAAGTTGCATGCGGGAAGGGGGTAGGGGCGCTGCTAACTGAAGTGCTCTTTCACCGGTTAAAGGTAGACGGGTGGACCGGCGGACGACCGGACGGGCAGACAGTAAGCACCAACTGTAAATATTTGGCAACCCACACAAAACTTATACATGCAAAAATAAGAAAAGCGGCTGGCGGTTTCCTGGGCCATTGGCTTTTCAGCATTGGCTGGCGTGTAAATGAGAAAATTCATTATTTAACATTAATTAAGGCTTATTATGCACATTATCAACACAGAGCCCGCACACACAAACAAACCGCATTAAATGTCAGCAAGAGACATCCACACACACACACACACAGACGTGAAAATGTGTCTGCGAGTGGGTGGACAACTATCACCCATGAAAACTCACAACTATGCGAAGGGAAAAAAGCACACGTTCATAATTCAGCGCCCATTGAGTGGGGGCGGCAACGGTAAACAGGAAGTGTAATAGCAACAAAAACAATAACAACAACAACAACAACAACCAGAGAGAAAGCCTGTTAAATTATTCAGTAAATTGTTAAGTAAATAACATGAGAGGCGCACGTTAAAAAGGCAACCAAAACAACAACAATCACAAAGAGAAAATGGCGTCTCATCCTTGTCACCCTGTCTATGGGGGGCTGTGCGGTAGAAATTTAGCTCTCATATCCAAACACACAGAACGGTGATGATGGGCCGACAGCGTTGCTAATGATGATGATGAAGATGATGATGGCGATGCTGATGGCGATGATAATGACGACACGCCGTTCACGGCTCAGTGGCGCTGTTGGCAAATGTACTCTTACAATAAAATCAACACAAAATGTGGCCAAAAGACACACTGACTAAGTATGGGGTACAAGAGCTTCCGAGCCCAGGTAAAAAGTGGCAAATGAACACAGCTTTCGCACCCAGCACCCACCTGTGCGTAGCAGGGCGAAAACTCTGCATACATATGCGAGATGGCGAAAACTATGCCGGAAACGTAAGTAGTCATCGGAGTTCTAACTTGGCTCGAAAACCACCGCTCGGTTAACCAAGTAAACAAATGCAAACATTTTACAAGCACTGCTAAACATACGTCAACAGTTAACAACTTGTTGTCGAGGAGAATTGAAGCGTGCTTGACAAGGATATATCTTGTTTACGCTGCTCTGGCAGGCACAGAAAATCAAAATATTAGACATATGTTGCATTTAGTTTTCGTTTTTAGTCCTAAAAGTAATGGTTATGGAATTCATAAAATAAAAGAAATAAATATTGTGAAAAGGAGTCCATTGATTTACTGATCAAGACGTCTTCTTCAGTGTGTATCAAATTTTGTGATAAATTAATAATATAAAATATGTTATTAATAATATCTAATAGCAAAAATATATTTGAAAACCAAATTATGAAATTGGCTTAAATGCAAGGTCTTAAAGCTACTGGTTTTCTTCGCTATGTAGTCGAACAATCATCATAAATATGCAAATGTTATATTATTAAGTGCTGGTGTATTTTCAGGTCTCGGAAACGATTTAAAATGTGTATATACTAGCGTATATATGTTTATACTTATTCAAATGTTCCTATATAAGCACGTTCATTTATTGGAGTGTCTTAACCAGCTTTTTGCCCACAAATGACATGCAGAATAAACAGCGATTGCCGGGCCACTCTCTGGGCCGCACCCTTTAGATACGGTCTAATTTTATGGCCGAGACAGTGCCGCACTGTTGCAAAGTGTTGAGAACGCCATAATTTATGCGGGCGGGCTGTGCGAGTAAAAATGTTTGCATAAACTACATATACTATGCAAAAATATGCTATGGACACACCGGCAGCAGCATCAGCATCAGCAGCAGCTACCAACGCATTCAGATTTAGCAAACCATCTCGAGCAGGGGGCGTGAACGGGGGGCGTGGCTGGCACATGTGTGCTGCGTGCCACGGGCAGACAGAGTCGCCCCGGGCAGCTGACAGCCAACTTGCCCGGGCACATTAACCAAAATTGATTTTCGATTTTTTTTCAGTATCAGGCTCAAAGGCTGAATGCCTTCAAGGGTGGGGTCCTTAGAGCTGCTGCTGATGCTGCTTTTGGTGAGTTGGCGCCGCACGTTTACTGGGTTAATATTCTAAAGTATCAAGGAACCAGCAGCAGCTCTAACGCTGCTAGCATTAGAAAATAAAGCAATTTGTTTTGCGATTTTTCGAGTTGATTTTGTTTTTGGACTTCAGTTTGTTGTTGTTGTTGTTGCTGTTGGTGTCAGTTTGGTTGCTGGCCAAAGTTTGATTAGTTTGTTGTGCATGTGTGTGTGCGTGATTTCGGCTATTGTTATTAATGTCCGGGAGCTTATCGTAGCCCTCATTGTCAACGTATGTTCCATATTCATATTTGGCTAAAATGTTTGCCAAAGTTTCGGGTTTGCTTTTTGTGGAAAGTTTGCGTGGCAGATTAAAAATATGTGTGTGCCTGTGTGTAAATATGTGTGCGTGTGTGTGCGGCTTAGCGAGTGCAATTCACGTTACATCAGCCGTCGCGACGGCTAATGGAGCGGCCATTCATTAGCCTCCCTTTGGAATTTCTGGCTGCAGCTGCTCTCTTATAGCCGTCAAGGGTTTCAAAGGTTGTGACTGTTTAACAGGGCAGAAGTGGTCACAAAGTGCTTTGGCTTAACCTTGGCAGCTGGCTGGCTAATTGGCAAATTTGTGGCCAGACATTTGGCTTTTTCGTTGACCACGATATTTAAAAGCATCTCGAACGTAAAGTTGGCATTCAGCATTTAAATAATGGGCTTAAATTGCAACTCATCAGTTAATTGTGTTGCACATATTTTAATTGTGATTTAAAATGAATTTAAATAAAGTTAAACATATTTTATACAAATACCAATAGTATAAAATTCGTGCAGCCGGCTCATTAATGCCAATGCCCATGTTGCAGCTGAAAAATGTAATTTAAATGGAAACATTTAAATGGAAACATTAAAATACCTCAGGAATTTATCAAGCAAATTTGATATTACAAATTGTAACCAGTATTAAATTAAAATTTTTAAAATAAAGATTGTGTAACACTATATCTCGCAATAATAAATATTTTATACTGAATCCGTTAGAATTAAAAATATATAATTTGAAACTATGTTCAAAGTATTTAACCAACCGAACATTTTTCGTTTTTTTCTATCATAATCATTAATAGTTATTAATCAATATTTATCTTTCAACAATTTTCATTTCGGAGCCCCAATATATTATTTGTTGCATAATGTGATAAAATGCAGGGAAAATGGCGATGAAATTTAAATTATTTTAAATTGTCTGGATGTGCGTATCTTCTTTCTACTTATTTAAATAATTTTCTGGTGAATTTCCTAGATTGAAGACAACAATTAAAAATATATTTGTATTGCTTTCGAATCGACCGCATTCCCAATTTCTTGCTTGCCATGGTGAACTCCCAACGGGCTCAATCAACGCTCTGAGCCAAATTCTTGCTCCATCCTGGGCACCCTCAAGCTGACCATGACGAAAATAAATGGCCGTGCAAAATGCCAAACAAATCAGTCGCAATTACGCGCCGCAATGCCATAAAAAAGAAGGAGAGAGACAGATAAAGAGAGAGAGAGAGTGTGTAAAAACAAGAGGGCCAAGGGTGAATATGTTGTGGGGCCCATCGAACAAATGTAAAACATTAAATAATTTCATTTTCTTTGGCGTAATACGCCGCAGTGAGCCACCAGCTCAATCAGAAAGTTAAGCAAACAAATTGCAAAATGAAAACAAGCAGGAAAAAGCTGAATTTTATTTTTTTATTTCTGTATTTCCTCAACGCGTTCGCAGAAAACACAACAACAGCGGCAAGCGGAACAACAATAGCGTGAGGAAGAAGAGGAATATAGGAACAATACACACAAGGGCTTACTCCATTTCTGAGGCAGCGACAGCGAAAGCAATTTCCGTTCGTTAAACCTACATTTCGAAATTAAATTTCTTACACTTGAAAAGTTCGCCGCTTCAATATTGCGAGGCGTTTTTCATTTGCCTTGGCGGCAGCAGCGCAATTATGTTGTGGGGCCAGCACCCACAGGTAATACGTGGCGGCGCCTTTAAAAGTTTTGCGTAAAGCAGACCGACACAAAACACAACGCAAAAAAATCATTAAAAAATATGTACAAGCTGCAAAATATACATGAAAATATTATGTAAACAAAATGTAGAGCCAGAGCCTGGGCAGGCCTACCATATAGCCAGCCACTCATTATGACCTTCGATCCGTGGCAGAAGGAAAAGTTCGACGGGCTGTTTGCGAACGCGGTCGCTGCTGCGGTTGCCGAAAGCCTCGCGTTTTTCCCTTCCTTTTTGCCTTTGTTTTTAGTGGAAAATATTGCTGAGTATTAAATATCTATTGAGTAGAACATTTTGGCATAAATTGAGGCGCACGCTGACTACTCGGAAAATGTTGCTTGTTTTTCATTATGTTTTGGACGCTTCACAATTTTTGAATTGCTGGCACAGCGGATTTTTTTTCTCAAGGCTTAATTAAGGTATTATTTGTGACATCGATTGGGGTTGGGCAGCCAAATGTCTCAAGTAAAATTTTCAAATTTACTCTCCTGCTATTTCAAATCTAGGTTTTTCACTTTTCACCCACACAAATGCACCCAATCCTATCTACCTCATATAATCTGCTTAATTTATATGAAACAAAAAATTCCGTTTCACAGCGAACCCATCTTTTTTCTATGCATATAGAGAAAAAATGTACCCTTAAAAAAGATAAGCCCGACAGCAAATTGGGACAAAAAAAAAGAAGGGGAAAAACGACAAAAAAAATGAGACACGAAAATTAGAATAAAAGGGCAGCTTTGTCGGACCAAAGTCGAGACCGTCAATAAAATCTTTTTTATATTTTATTTGCATGCTCTTGGCAAGGACATGAGGGGCGCTCGAGAATTATAGCCATAGGTTACGAGGCCGGGAATAAAATTGATATGATGTGCATGTAATTTGCTGTTCTTCTAAACGTATATATAGCATAGACACTTCCGTTATATATTGTAGGTTAAATTTAAAACCTACCATTGAGTTTGACACGCAAACGACTTCAGCGACTTCCTGGAAGGAATGAAATGAACTTGTGATGTTTTCATGTGAAACAAAAGTAACTCTTATACATTTCAAGGGGCTGTCAGCACAGAATTCTGGCATGAATAGCCGAGTGCTGAATTTCGAGTCCTGGCAGAAGATGCCACGCGTCTGGCATACAACGATGCCATTAAATAGAATATTTAATTTTATTGTTTTCGCTGCCGTGTCCTTGCCCAAAATACATCACACAAAGGGTCAGCCTCGGAGAGCGACGTGCATATTTTAAGGCTTTGCTAAAAATTTAAATTCCGTCAGCGTCCCGAGGACATATTTGCATATTGTTCATTTTACTTTCCAAAAAATTTAAGCTCAACGACAATTTTTTTGTTGTAATTTATGAAAAAGAGTTAAAAAAAATAAGTGAATTCAAAAAATCTAAAAGTTGTAGACTTTTCTAAATGAAACCTTTTTTCTATTTTGCATTTTTTCACTTCAGGTAACAGAAGACGTTTACGCCGAGCCTGATTAAACCGATAAAGGTATGTCCAAAGATTTCTATGGCAATGTGAAATTAGGAAGTTATGCATGATCAAATAATAGATACCCATCAAAAAATTAAAAAAAAAATAGTAGGTTACCGACTACCGATTTTATTTATTTATTTCAATTAACTTTTCAGTGTTTTGTTTTCTTAAATTGAAATATAAAAACCGTCTGTCTTTAAAGTTAGAGAGCGCTTGTTATTTGTGCTTTATGCAAATATCATTAAATATGCAAATCATTTTCTACGTGGCAGCTTTGAAGTAACTTTTAATTTTTTGCATTTATTTCATGTTGTGGCAGGCCTTTATTTGGCTGTCTGTTTGTTTTTACCTGACGCGTCACGGTCCTTGGTATTTGCCCATTTAATTCATTTATTTATTTATGAATATTATGTATACATATGTGCGTGGGCAAATAACGATTCGTCAAAGTTGTCCGCCATATTTCATTGAGATTTAAAAATAATATTTATGCACTTGCGGCAGCGGCAGCGGCACAAACAGAATTTCGATTTTGGTTTATTAACTCAACGGCATGGAAATCGTGGCAAAAAGCGTTGACCATGTAAAAGGTGCATTGACAAATGGCCGGCACAATAAAAACCAATTTGATTTATGAACAGCTTAAACATTGCTGCCATGTTAACGCCACAGTTGTGGCCATATAAAAATGAGGCACACTTTTTGTCAACGCGCCCGAAAACTACCGAGGAAAGCCATGCTCCTCAAAAAAAAAATCAGCCCCAGGTGCGTGCGGGTCCAGCAGGTGCTCAAATGTGGCCACATTTTGTTGTAGGCACGCATCCGTCAGGAGAGTGGTAATAAAAAGCAACTTAAAATGATTTGCGGCAAGTGGTTTCACTTTGATTCACTTTAGCTGGTCTAGCAATGTAGACCTGGCAAATTGTAGCAACAATTTTTGAGTTCTGTTCTCAATTGTAATTCAAATTAATTTAATGTTCATAATCATAACACATAAATAACAAAGAATTTTAAATTGTAAATTTAGATTTCAAAAGATCCAACAAAAATAACCATGAAACCATGAAAATTGCTGTGAAATCATTCCAAAATTATACCGACAGTCAAGTTAAGCTATTTAAGAAAGAAAAAAAGTATTAGTTATTTTCCATAGAAAATGTTCTCTATTTCTTAGTCTGTTCTTAAGATTAATACGAGTAAAACAAAGAAGAAAATAGCTGTACAAATAACCTGCTCACTTTTTAAGCCAATGTTTGACCTAGAGCCCGCTTATCACTGTAAAAGCAAGAACTTGTGAGTAATTTGCCAAAGTCTTAATGTCGTGAACCAACAACCCAATTTAAGCTGGTTTCTAAGGTTAAAAAGTATGTCTCATATAAGTAAATAAAAACATTGTAAATTATTTTTAATGAATAAAAACTCAAGGTCTTAGCTTGGGCGTAAGCGGGCCAAAAAATTAATTATCGTTGGCAAACAGCACGAGAGAAAAGTCATTGCAAGTGTTCCTCTTTATATATGTCTATATATACATATATATATATATATATATATATATATATATATATATATATATATATATATATATATATATATATATATATATATATATATATATATATATATATATGTATGTATGTATATATATATAATATCGAAGCCGCCTGCTTAGGCCGTTCGCGTATTTCATTACAAGGCGGCGGCACTTGAGCGTTGTTAAGCTAAAAGTAAATTGCTTATTAAAAAGCAGCCTCAGCGTTTACACACGCAGATACACAGAAACATAGAGATACATAGAGACCAGGAATGGGGGTGGAGGGGGGTGAGCCACTCATTTACACTTCAAGTGGCAGCAAAAGCGAGAATTAAGTGAGTGTGAGCTGCAGCCAACACATGAGGCGGGTGGGAAGATGCCTGCTGGAGGTAATGACAAAGCGCCAAGTTGGAGCAGGAGCAGGAGCAGGAGCTGAAGCTGGAGCTGTCGCTAGGACTGTTGCTGGCAGGATCTCTGTTAGAGCGGGCGCTAAGGTCCTTGAAGCAATCGACTTAATGCTCAGCCTGTTGTGTGTTTAGTTTGCATTTACATTACATACAGCAGACACACACACACACACACACATAGCCAATTCGAAGGACAACCGCACACATGACTGGCTGCCCCTCCGGAGGGGCGCACATTTAATTTTCTACACATTGTGCTATATCCTGATAGATTAACTGGGTATCGGCTATGCGTGTGTGCCTGTGTGGGTGGGTGAACCAAAATAAGTTGTGTTTTTGTCGCATACACAGACACATAAACATGCTCCCACACACACACACACGCACACATGTATGCATAGAGACCCGTGACTCGAGGTTGCTTGATTGGTTGACTGAGGCACAGTTCGAAAGTCAAGGTAGCTAGGATTGGGTCTGGGCTTCTGTGTGTGTATTCTGGATATGCTGCACGCTTCAATGAATTTTTGTCAACGTGATTCGCATTAGAATGTGTATTCAAATGAGCACATAATTTGTTTGTTTGTCTGTGTGCAGTTAGATATGCATAAATATTGGCAAGCGGCGAGGCGCTGAGCGGTTCCCATTTTATGAGTGCAATTATGGGCTATGGGGATGTGTGTGTGGGCGTGTATCTATGTGTGGGTGGAGTGCCTTTGATATAAATTTCATACAAATTGCAAATAAATTGGAGTTGTCTTGGCGTCGCCATTGTCAACCCTCGGTCTCTCTAGTGAGACCCACAAGTTATTTAAAATATGTAAATTCCTTGTAGCTCATAGTCACCACCACCATTCTCTGTCTTGCCCCGCCGCACATACATCCTTATCCACAGCCACACACACACGTACGCACACTCACATTTGTATATAACAACCCCACAGCTTTTATTGCTTTTCGCTTTGTGTCGCCAGTTTAAAGACAATTTTCATCGCTGTGGCTGCTGCGGGGCAAGTCGTTGAGGCGCTTAAGAGCACAAGTTCGGCATTTCCCATGACATTTAATTTACTTAAGTTCACTAAGCCGCCCGTTCTCTCTCTCTCTCTCTCTCTCTCTCTCTCTCCGGCAAGCCAAAACCAATCACATGCTGCGCCTGATGAGCATTGTCTGCCTTTTTAATTAAATATTGTATAAATCCATGACAGCTCAACCATATGCGTGTCCTGGGGCCAGCCAGGATGCTGAGCTTTGCTGTTGATTTTGCTTTTGGGCAGTTTTTGTGCTCATAGTAAATGTGAATGGATTTAATGTTAAAAATGCAACTCGTTACCTATTTTATTTACAATCGCATTCTGATGGACAGCTGGCGGACATGCGCTTATTGCATTCAGCTGTGGCGAAGCGGAAACAATAAATATAAATCGCTTCAAGTGTTTATGAATGCCTGGCTGCAAAAGCAAATATACAATCAGCAACGTATTTTATTGTTTGAGTTTAATAAATATACATCTATATATATATACAAACATTATATAACTATATGATACTATAAATCAATCAATGAATAAATTTCAATTTCCATTACAACTATTACAGCAAAAAATAAAGAATATAAATATATTATTATAAATTGTATATAGAAAAAAGTAAATTGAAAACAAATCAATTTAAGATGTATTTTTAAATTTACAAAAAATTTTATTATTTTTCTCTGTTTATTAATTTTTCTGTATGTGTTTTGTAAATTTATTCATACTAGTTTAAATCAATTGAATAATTATAATAACTGTTTACCAATACATTTATTGTTGATTACGTCCTTAAAGTATAGTAAATCAAATGATTCATATTTTAAAAGTTTCGTAAGTGTCACCAAAAATAATATTTAGTTGACCACTTAACTCATTTAAAAAATATATAATTCCTTTCATTTGAAAAGAGCTTTGTTTATTCATAAACATATGAATTTATAGTTTTATTTCATATTTTTATATTTATCTTTAGTGAATTTCTAAAATTTATTGATGCATATGCTCTGTTTTTTTTTTTACGTATTTGCTATGGATTTCGATTTGAATGGATTTTACCTGAAGAACCATTTTTTTTGCAAATGCATATAAGCAAAAAACAAGAAAAAAATTCAAAACAAATGAAAATGAAATAAATCGAATAATCAAAACTCTTTTCAATTGAAAACTCGAATAAATAACTGAAATACCTTTGAAAAAACTATTGCCGACAAACTTTCTGTTCTGCACAGTGTTCATTTTTATATACAATTTATTTTTATTTATTTTTTTATTTTTTAAAGTATTTTTTTAAAGTTTAACAAAATATGATTATTGTATGACGGTGTCCAATTTCATTGGGAAGCTGTATAGACAGCCAACAAGGTCAAAGATAAATAAATAAAAGCACAGCTTTAGCATTTACTCAAATGGTGGAACGGGGCTTTAACATCATGTCCCATCTGCACTCCTCTAACCAGGCAGTCTGCTTTATTTTCGCACATTTGCTGTTTATATAAAACAATAATAATAAATTTTGTGGCAATTTAGAAGACGGCAGCGATGCGATGTCGACGTTGACGCCGCTGCCATTGAGCCTTTTGTTGCTATAGAGGATTTGACTCTGACTATTCTCAGACCCAGTCAAAGTCCTGGGGGCCCGGAGACGACCTCAATTTCGTTTAGCCTGCGGCTTCGCTTGTGTATTGTAAACTTTCGACATTTGTGCTGCTGTTTCTGTTTTTGTATCTGTTTTGTGTTTGTGTTCGTGAAAAAGTTTTTGCTCTTTTGCATGGAATTTATTTGTTTGTTTTGCGAGAGCCTTTGGCGAATTATCGCGAGCTCATTGAACCGGTTCTCAGGCACTAGTAATTATGTAACCATATAATTGACGCATTCTTTGATTCGCAGTGTTTGAATTTACAATACAATCCGTTTAAACGCTTAAATGGCATGATAAGCCCTTCTTTTCTGTTCCGTTTTCGTGCCCCGCCCCAACTTTCCATTAATGGCCTTTCGAGACGATTCAGATTGAGGCAAAAGATGCTGAGGCGAACGCAATGGCCGAACACAAAGGCAAACGAGAACTGGCGCCATTTTGTATGCCAAGCATACACACACACAGAGACACACGAGCGTGTATATGTGGGCATTTGTGTGTATATGTGAGCATAAGTGTGTGGCAAAGTGACGATAAAACATTTGCTCCGATTGCTTAAGTATGCCATACCAGTTAGTATGAGGCACGCAGGCAGAATTCGAATTTTTATACTCTGGCGAGAAAGGGTACTCGATTTGTATGTTTCCATTACATAGAAACTCGGATGCTCTCTACGAATATTGTGCACTTTGCATCCTTTATGAAAAACAAATCAACGCAAAGCTGTCTAAATTACTCTATTTTAACTCCAACGAGATACTTTAAGAAAATTGAGAAAAACATTCTTTATTGTTGTTGGCTGTTTATAAAATGTAATACATATATATAAATAATATTGTGAGTAAAATTCAAGAAAAAACAAAAGTATTTTCATGCATTAAAGGGATGCTATGCCTACCATAATTAAGTATTTAAGTAGACTTCTTGTTGACTTTTTGTTGAGTAACCGTTAAGCATCCAAGAGCATATCAATTTCGACTTTTTGGGTATCGACGTATCTCGTTTATTTACCTACTTGTATTTCATTGATTTAGAGCTTGGTGTTTTCTGTCTGTCGATACGTGTTTTGCAATGTGCCTTACGAACAGCTAAATCTGAAAACACACACATGAAAAAAGTTGGTTTTCTTGGTGTTAGTTGATAGGTCTCTCAGCCTAAAGCCGAAGCAGGCTGCTCAGTGCTGGTAATTTAAGTAAAAAGCATTTGAGCTGATGTGTTTATTTGCCACGCCCAGCACACACAACACATACAGCTGTACTGTTACACTGGGTATCCGTAGCGGCTTCATATTAGTGATAATTTAGTTGGTCTCTAGTGCTGGCAGCATACATTTATTGTATGCTATATAGCAATCGCTTTATACGGAGTTTTCCAGCACATATGTAGAAAACAGCGTGTGTTAACGTGTTTGTATGTATGTTTGTTTTCTTTTTTTATTTGATCATTTTTGGCATTTTGCCAGCGCGCCACTTTGGCGTCCTTTAATGTGAAAATGAGTTGATGCCGAGGCAAATGTGTTGGTTGCTGCTCTTGCCAGATACATACATACATCTATTTATTCCATTATGAAACGCTTGAATGAGCATTTATGTGCATGTAACTTTGTAACCGCGTCTGGCTCCACATAACTGAAATATACGTAAACGTTGCGTTGATTTTAACATCAAAATGCTGCCAAATGCAAAAGTTTTTAGTGTTGTGTCATTGTCAGGCGTCAAACATGTCCATTCAGCTTAGTCTTTTTAAAGTAGCTTAATATTTTGAAAAGCTTTTAATATCATTTCATTTAATATAATTTCATTGATTTTGAAATGTCTAAAATGTATTTCACAAAAAATCTAACAAATTCAGTAGATTTTGCTCAGCCAAAAAAGTATTGCAGCATTAATAAATGAACACATGGCCTGAAATTGAGCAGCAGCATATTTCAGTTATAAATTATCAAACACTGAAATTGCTTTCGTTTGCAGGAACCAAGCATAAATAAATTATGGTCACACACAATTCGCGTCAGCTGCTAGCACGAAAAATTGAAAGCCAATGGCGCGACTAATACCATGTGCATGTCTATATATATATGTGTGTGTGCGCGTGTGTGTAGCAATTATGCAAATGTGTGTGCTTGTGTGTCGGCAAACGGGAGACATGTAAATACCGTACTGCAAATAAAACATTCACATGCCTGCTTTCAATGTATGTCCAACAGAAATATGAAAACAAAAGAATTACAACTTGGAGGCAAATAAAAAATTACACCGAATTCGGCGAACATAAATTATGCCAGGGCAATCAACAAACATTTTTAGCACAGCGATACAACGACAATTTCCAAAAAACAGACAAACGTAAAAATACTACAACGACAACAACTGGAACCGAGTATTCTTGGCGACCTACAAATGCCTGGCGCACAATTTCCATAGCATACTTTTCCGGGTGCGGCCGCACAAATTGCAAGCCATTAATTAGCTGCAAGCGCCAGCAGCCATGTTACAGTAATGTTATTTTAAGCCACCGTTACTTTAAGAATTTTACCAACAACAACTGGAAAGTGATAAAAAGCTGTTATCAATTAATGCATGCGAATATGAAAATATGTATTGTGTAAATGTTGTGTTTATATATTTTCATATGCAAGGTCGCCTGTCGCTGTGGTTTTCTGTTACATATACGTGTAAATTGAGTTTCTGCCATTGTTTAACACTGCTTAAATTAACCGGCATTCTACGGGAACTTAAAAATAAAATGATCATAATTCGGGGTTTGTGTTACAAGCACACGATACGATAAAATATTATTCACAATATGATCAAAATGATTATAAACAAAGTTCAAGTGTAAAGAAGCAAGTGTAAAACAATAACTGGGAAAGTTCTTACACAACAGCATGAAAATCAATTGATGTGACATAAATATGTTTATTGTTTTCTTTTTATTTGCAATGCTTGTTGTCATATGGCATGGCACTTTAATGACAATAAAGTCAATTTGTGCACATTAACAACATTTTTAAATTGATCTGATTAATTAGTCTGAAACTGTTGGAGACTACCGCGGAAAATGTATTTTCATAAACAATTCTTAATTGATATATACGTTCTGCTTGATTTCTTTTCAACTTATCACTTTTTACGTGTACGTTAAATATAAACAATTAATGCAACAAGTAAATGAAAACACTTGACAGTTTTTAATGAGCATTCTATTGTTATTCTCAAGGATTACATATTGGATTTTTTTTTGTGTAAAATATAGATTTACTTATAAAAACAATCAAAGCGTGGACATTTTAATTCTTCTTTCGCATTTTATTTTATTAATGTTTATGTTATATATAAGAGCATTATATTTTTTAATGAATGTGTTAACGTTTTTATCAGTGAGCTCGTTAACCGCACCTTAACAACACTAAATCAATAGCTGTTTCACTAATTCCCCTCTTGGGGTTGGCCAATCTTGTAGTCACTTTAATGGCAATTAGATGCTACTTCTTCCTTCATTCTATTAGCGCTCCTACTTTAATGCTGGCTCATGCTATTGTTAGTTAACACCCACACCTACTCACGTATCTGAACCCAAGCCCGCGTCCAAGTGCCAATGATTAGCGTAATGTGTGCTCATTTAGCAGGTTCACCGAAACAAAAAATAAAACTTATATATTTATTTATTTTTTTTTTGCTTTTATTTGCGAGCGCATTTTACACATTAAATTGCCAGCTGTGTGGGGGGAGCAGAATGGCGCCGCGGCAAAATTACCGCAAATCCAATGCCCCTGCCACAGGCTGACATTTAATCAAGGTACAGCGAAAAGGTAAACAAACGGAAATAAGCGCAACTTCCGTTCGCTGTCGCTGCTGTTTTTGTTGCTGTTGCGTTCGCATACAAAACGGAAATACAATCAAAATTGTGTAATGTTTGCTTAACAGCAGACGTTCGCAAAGCAGGGGCATGTCACCTGGCAGGCTGTGTGTATGTTGTATGTGTATTCCAGTTTTCCTGGGCTGTCGTCAGCAAATTCGGCAGCTCTGTCGGCTGTCGTGAGGTTTTCAGCTGGAGGTTTCAAGAAGCGACAGCTTGTGGCAGTTGCTTTGCGAATGTGCTGCTAATGAATTTCGCGCCCAATAAATGATTAGCAATATGCCATTGAATATTTAACGACTCCATTTACAAGCGCATTTATTGACAATGTTTGTAAAATTCAAATTGCCAGGTTGCGATGTGGTTAGACGTAACAGGAAACTTACATTTGGCTTATTGCTTGGCTCTGTAAATGCGAATGCAAATGGCTTTTGATGGGTCTGTTTCTGATGCTGTGAAGCTGTCAGCTATAATTGATGTTCTGACAAGTCAATTGTCAGGCAATTGAGTGGAGAATGTGGGCGAAACAAAAGCACTTTCCGCATATGAGCTAAGGAAATAAATGCCAAACATGCGTAAAGTGCTAAATTGGATTGGGCACGATTTTTGGCATGGGTAATGCCTTTTAAAGCAATACTCGCTACTGAATAATTAAAACGCGTTGGCGTAAGGAAATGAGCTGCAAAAACCCAACGGAACACCTTGTTTGCGGAATAAAATTATAAATCCCTTTGTTCGTAGCAAATTGCTATGTTCCGTAGTATTATTCTGATATTTTAAAGCAAACCATATTGAGAAACATTCATACATACATATTTCATATATTAAAAGTTACTTTTATGGGCTAAAATAAAGATAGTTTTACTGCGATTTTTCAAAGTCTCAGTAGATCGGACGTGTTTTTTTTTTATTTCTAATTTCTTTGCCATTGAGCGCAATCAAATTGCCATATTTTAGACTGAAATAACTCCCTTTCTGTGCAAGTAGTGAATTTGTAACTTGTGGCAAATAAATCGTTTGTCATTTGTATGGGACTGGCAATCAGAACAATTCGCATCCATCAACACATTTTTGAAAGTAGCCTCCATCGCTCATGCCTCATAAGTTGGGATGGGTGAGGTGCGGTATAGCCCAGAAGTGTCCACATGTCCATGTGGATGTCAACAGCGCCAACGCCTTTTTATATGCTGCAAAACAATTTTCAAAGTCATATTTTATGCCATCAAAGGCATTTGTCATTTATTCGCAAAATGTTTGGCAATTTCGCCCAGCCATTTCAACAATCCCCACCCCAACCCCAATGAAGCCAAAGGCAAATGTGAATACTCAAGCCAACAAACTATGTGAGGAACGTTTGGAAAACATGATGTGAGTGCTTGTCATAAAAGCATAGGCAAAAGGGTAAAACATACTCGTAAAGAATATGGAATATGGAATACACGCTCTATGCTATATGGTATATGAAAATATGAATGTGGAATAGGGCCAACAGCAGATGACAATTTAGCAAACTTCTGTTATTTGTCTCTCTTTGAAAAAAATAAAAAAAATATATAAATGAAAAAAAAAAACTTGACAGGACAGAAGCAATTTGATTTTGGCATTAGTTGCTCGACTGCCCGGCTGCCTGACTGCCGGCATGGCGCTGACAAATTTTTGCTTTTGAGTTGGCTAATAGTAAAAAAATATGCGCGCGTCAACTTCGACGCAGTCTGTGACAGCTCTCGAGATTGCTATAAATATATAAATTCCCTTATATGTATATATGGTTCACTGATCTGACTTGTTTGCTGGGCAACTGCAAAAATAATAAAATGACAATTCATGCTTTTCAAATGCCCTGTAAATGCTAGTCAAATCATAGTATACTTACTTACGTATTTGTACGTTCCGTTCTGTTTGCTAATGATTCATCAAAAGTTGTGTTTAAGCAAGGCATATACATAACAAAATATTTTTAGCCTTCTGACAAGAATGTCTGCAATCTTTATTTGTGTACACAAACCACACATGACAACTTTTAAAGAAATGTTTCTTAAATTACATGTTAAAATAAATGTTTTTCAAAATGTTCTAAGAATTTTATATTACAAAAAAGTTTAATTGTAATTACTTTTGTTTTTACATATATTTAAAGAGTTATTTTTATCTTAATTTAATTATGTTAATCTTAACAAAAATATAAAATGTTGCAAAGATTCACATTTTATAAATTTGTATTTTATATATAAAAAACAATATTTTACTTCAGTTCAAATTAAATAAGTGTATATATTCTACTTTATTTTTTAAAGGGTATTAGGAAGGGTACATATCAGTAATTTTATTACAAATGGTTTCTCTTATTTTGTATATTTTCTCTCCCCGTCTCTCTCTTTCTCTTAGTCCCTCTCTCTGTCTTTCTGTTTTTCGTTATCTCTATCTTGTTCTGTTTTGTTTGTTGGGTTTTTGTTCGTTACCATTGAGGCCCGTCAAAATGGCTGTCATTCTAAATGTTGTTGTTCAATGTGAATGTTGAAGTTGATGTTGTTGTTGTTATTTGTTGTTGTAGTTGTTTCTGTTACTGGTTGGTTGTTGGTACACAGCCAAGCATTGTCACACAGTCAGCAAAGATATTCGCACTCACATGCACTTCGCGTTTATTGTTTGGCAATAAATTTGCTGGATAATAATTTCAGGCTGGCGTCATAGCAATGATAAACTGAAGATGATATATTATTGCGTTCTAACTCGACTAAAAACATACTAGCTGCTGTTGTTCTCGTTTTCGCCTTCTGTTTGTGTAGGCAGCCGGAAGAACGACGCTTAAGTGCGTGGTCGGATTTGGTAGCAGCCCGCTGTTAACCACCAAGCCGGCTTAGGTTTTTGGCCTTGAGTGGCTCCAGGCTGCGACCTGAACATGTACAGTACGGAATGCCCCGCCCACAGAACGTGCTGCTCCTGAGAGCAGGCTAAAGCCTTTTAGCATGCAAAGTGTTGTCTTTTGTTTACCCGTTCTAAAATACTTCTTTATAGATGCCATTTTTATGAGTTAGTGCTACGAGTGCTCATAAATTTGATGACTTCAGAGTGTTGTCCCGTGGCCCACACATATTTTGAGTAAAAATTCCTTGTCGGTTGCTTATAAATTGGGTGCATGAAAGGTTTGTGACAGTATAGAATGATAGATGGAACTCAAAACTGAATGAGACAGACTCGCAAAATAATGAAGTAGCCTTTTCGGCGTTTGATGAATGGCCTGTGAAGTGTGTGAACATTGGCCATGTTGTAAGAACTTGCTGCATAAATAATGTACAAAGAATTAGTTATAATTAAAGAATTGTTGAATATATGATATTGGCAATTCAAATGGCTTTAAAAGTAAATGGATCAAAATTTTGCTACTATAAATATGATAAAGCTGCAGTCTAAAATTTGAAAAAAATAAAAAGAGATTTAAGAAAAAAAACATGTCTGTTAAATATTATTTATTAGGAAAAATATCGTTTTATAATCACTAAGTAAAAATGGCAAGTGTAATACAGATAAACCTTTTTCCAAATGCCGTACGGGGTATATTAAATTGAAATACTTCCAAGAACTTCATCAATTTCTGCAATTTTTGTTGACGTTCTTTTATATTTTATATTTGTGTGCTTTACGTTTAAAACAGCGAGTCAAAGAACTGTCTGTAAAATGATTCTGTGGCAACAACAAAGCAAATAATTTCTTGCCCCTTGCTCAACGCTTCTCAAAGTGGAACACATGTGCGTATTTTCACCTATACCACATCACAAAAAAAAGAAGAAGAAAAAATGGAAAAAGAAACCGCAATACAATGCAAACAATCAAAAGACGCATGAGGCATGAGGCATGAGGCTGACAGCGAAATTTGCTGGCTGTCAATATCAGGCGTGCCAAAAAATAAAAAAATATATATATATATATCGTTGAATATGCATTACGCAAGACGGACGGACGGACAGAGTGGCGGGGCAAGCAGCAGGGCTATTGATTTTCGCGATGGGGCGTCCGCCCCTGCCGCACCCTTTTTTCACGACAGACGCGCGGCATCTTTTAAGATTGACTTTAAGACGCTCACACACACACACACACACACACACACACACACACACACACATACACACACACACACA
>SCDS01000826.1:0-26653 GCA_004149465.1 Drosophila nigromelanica
ATCTATATCTATATCTATATCTATATCTATATCTATATCTATATCTATATCTATATCTATATCTATATCTATATCTATATCTATATCTATATAACACATAATAATATCTTATATATATCTTTACTTGCTAGGTTATTCAGATGATGTCTGTTCTAACTGCGCTCTTCGATGAGTTCGAGCAGCTGCGTCCCAAAAAGAAGCCCATTACGATTCTTCTTGTGCTCTGCCTGATGGCCACATCCGCTTATTTTTGCACTCAGGTGCGTTTGGGACTTCGTTTTTGTGTCTATTGATCTCTCATATATCTGCCCACTTTCAGATGGGCTTTGGTCAAGTTAGTGCCTTGTCCTACATGTCGCTATTCACACAGATCATCATTTCGGCCGTGTTAATTACGATGGCCACCTGGATCTATGGACGAGTGCGATTCCAATGTGATCTGCAGTTTATGCTCGGCAAAACGATCTCAAGTTTTAAAATATTTTTTATACGTTTTGTGGTGCCATTCTTTATAGCACTTTCCCTGGTTGGTGATATATATTTATATAGTATTTTATATATAGTCATATTCGATTCAACGTCATATCGTATTTCCAGTGGCAGACTGCCTATATGCTAACGGAAAATGGTGGTGATGACTCACTGATCTGGGTCAGCCAGACTCTCATCTATGTTCTGGCTCTGGGCTATATGTTCTACCGACTCTCCCAGACGAACGGCACTTGGCGTCAACGTATGCGGCAGTGCTTTGCCCCACACGATTGGCATCCCGTTAGTGCGGACAATCGTCGCTTCTATGAGGAAATCATGGGCACTTCGGAAATGCTCGTAATTGATAATACCAATACCGCCTGAAACTGCTTACTTCTAGTGCCTCATCTGTAACGATTGTTTTCTATTTTAATTTTTGTACTTGTTCACGAAGTGAAAAATAGTGTATTGGATTTGTTCAATGTCCGTCTTGCCATCATCCGTTTGTCCGCATGAACGCATATTATTCCTAGAGAGACTTGAAATTTGGAATATGCCTAAGTTTTAAAGTTGCATAAATATATTAAAAAAAAAGATTTATAACGACATCCTCTTAAGATTATACAAAAAGTTCTTGGCTATGCTCACTGTTTACACTGTGAACGAGTATTGCGCTGTCGGTTATACCCAACTGCAACGTTCTTACTTGTTTTATACTGTACTTAAGTAAAGGACCTCAATTCTCAGGTCGAACTGAATTCAATTGTGTGTGTTGAACAGCTGAAATATTTTAGATTTACACGCATCCAAAAACGAGCGCAAGTTTTTAATTAAATGTACTGATATTTTCCAAATCTAGTTATAGTGAACAATAAACTGGTGATATTTGTAGTTGCATATATACCTAAATATATCTATATGAATAAAAGAGTAAAGAGCTTTTGAAACATTTTAAAATAAATCATTTTCATTTTGGAGTCTAAGTAAATAAAATTAGGTACAATATATGGAACATGAAATTTATTCAAAGAGAACTTTAACATTTTACATAAAATGCATTAAAATGTAAAGTTTATCTCGTATGAAGTACCATCCGTATAAAATATATTTAAATTATACGTATAACTTAAATACTGCCAAAGTATTATTTATAAAAGATGGTGTTAATGTTTTACATTTTGTTTTTTTTTATTACATTTTTAAAGGTAATTTTCAGGGTACTGATTTTTTTTATATATATGTATTTATATATTTTTTTCTGCATACTTTTTGGCTTTGCATGTTTGGCACACTTTTAATAAATTAATAGATGTGTAAAGAAAACTTGAGATTTTTGAGAGAGATAAGCAATAAAAGAGGCATATGATTAGCTCTATTGAAAGAAAAACTATGGGCAAAAATCGCAAGTTGCCTCTTTGCATTATTATTATTCTTTAAATTGTATTATATACTCTTTGATTGGAATTTTATTTCAAATTTATTACTTAAAAATTTTGTTAAATTAAAAAGAGGAAACGTGACAGTTGAGTTCCCCTTTTAAGTTAATCCATAAAATATATTTGTTAAAAATTATTTCTTTTTTGTAAATAAATTTATTTTGTCGATGGGCTTGTCTTTGATCAAATTTATGCAAGTTGTATTCAAAATATATATACGTAGTATACTTGTACATGTTTAAATACATATGTATTTAGAACCATTGTCATGTGCTGCGGTTGTTTGCGATGTGTTTTCAATGCAAATATCAATTTTACTCTCCATCTTTTCTCTCAATGTATGTATTACATGTCAGCAGCTGAGAACTTGGCAATCTGTTTCAGTGTTTATACAAGCATATACATATATATATATATATATTGAGACTGCAAACAGCGCGTTGATAATGAAAAAACAAAAAAAAAAAATGTATGTATCTATTCCATGGATGCTACGGATGCTCTCGCAGGCCTCACGTTCAGTCTGCCGGCATCGTTTCTTCTAATTAGAACGTCAATTTAAAGTAAGCGGGCGCGCGTATCCATCGCTAAAAGCGAAAACACAAATAAAAACAAAAATAATAATAAAAATTATATATATAATTAAATTTCAGCTGCGTGTGTGCATTTCTTTTTAATTTTTTTGATATTGTTTTTTAAAAACAACAATTTTTTTTTGTGTCAAATGTGATGCTGCCATAGACTGTGATTTGATTATTATTTCGGGAATTATTGTTCAATATCATTTGATTTGCGTTTTAATAATATATCCGCTGCCATGGTGTATGAGACCTCCTATGAGAGTGGCCGCCAGCCATTCAAACCTGACATCCATCGTGGCAAATGGGAGAAGCCAACGGATTTCATTTACGCCTGTTTTGGTTTGCCACTCAAATTGGATTTATTTATTATTTCGTATTGGTTTTTTTTTGATCTGGGCCGTAAGTACTATAGGCACGAGGTGTCAATTTCCAGTAAAATGAAAAATAATTTTTTAATACAGTAGCTGATAAGTCTATCAATTTAGTATTAAATAGATAAGATCAATGCATTCTATGTACAAATGCGAGGGCTCTTTAAAAAGTTGAATAATACATGCAAATTAATTAACATTAGTTAAATGATAGTATAAAGTATCTATGAAAAAAGGCTAGATAGTTTATTTCAGTTTATTTATAAATAGTATAGTATCCTAAAGAAATTGAACATTTCTAAACAAATTTAATTAACAGTGTAATGAAATAATATTTCAATGCACTTCATCAATAGGCAATAGCTAGAAATATAAGAGGTCAAACTAAAAAAAAAATATTTAAAGCATATACGTTGTACATATATAATATAATATATAATATAAATAGTTATAAAAACAAGTAATTGTGGGGTTTTGTAATTTGTTTCAAGATTAGAATGAAAATCATATGATCATTAACAGAATAATGCTAACGTCAAATACACCCATTTGTGGCACTTTTTATTGCAAGGGTAGCGGATTTGATTTATGGGGCGATTTTTTTAAAAATAGCCCCAAGCTATTTCAAACATATTTGTTGATAAAAACTATCACAAATAAAATATCTAAGTAGTCCCAAAACAGTGTTATTGTTTATTTGTTATTGGCCTTGACTTTTTAAATATACAGAGAAACAATATGCTTTGTTTTATCTTTGTTTACCAAGTTTTGTTTTTTTTTTATATTTATACCATATTTATACTTTATAAAGTGTTCGTATTTAATAGATGTTCTATCTAGTGTAAGTTAACTTTTTAATGTAGTACATTGTTTTTAGTATTTGGCATATTACCCTACTATATCTATATGGCATTATATCTGGTTCCACTTTTGGTAATACACTCCTTCATGGGTCAATTCTCGAGCAGCGGGTTTATCTCAGCTTTTCGACTCTCGCCCTTCTTCAAAGGTAATATGTAAAAATAATAAATATATATATATATATATATATGACATTTTTAATATACGGGAGTTACCTCTAGGCATGGGCTATGTGAGTCTGGTACTCAGCGTTGCAAGTCTGCTTTACTATAGCATCTTTGCGATTGTGCCTCTGATATTCATTGTGAATTCCCTACGTCCAACAATGCCGTGGAGCTGTGAGGGTTTCAAAGCTGACAATAATCTAACAACTGTATGTATATATGTGTACTTTATTTAACCTAGGTCTACCTGATTTTTGTATTATATTTTTAAGATCTGTAATATGTCAGATAGCACAGTCCATGATCTCTTAGCCAGCAATAATGAATCGGAGATTTTTGAAGTGACTGTTGTACATGTGCCATCGGTCCTCTACTTTCAGTAAGTTTTCTATATAATTCTGATCACAAGCTATAACTGTAGCTGTTTCAACTGCAGACAACACTATGAGACAGTTGGCAGTGGTTTCTTTATGTCTGAAAATGATGAACTCGAGTTGTCCTGGCACATTGTGGGCTTCTCAGTTGTGTTCTGGGCATTGATTGCGTTTATTTTCTACAAGTTTTCGGAAACTGCCAAGGTAAATTCTGTTTAATAGACATGTAATTTCTTAAACTTACTTTAACTTTAACCAACAACTAACATTTATAATTGCCATTAGTAGAATTTATGGGATATAATCGTACCTAGTTACTACTGTAACTACTAGACTGCGATTCGAATCCAATGGTTAACTGATGTGAAGATAACAAAGTTAACGAGATATATTTTATTTTAGTTTGGTAAATTGGTGCGGTATATGGTCCTGTCAACGTTGGCCCTGTTGATGGTATGCTTTGTGCGCTTTCTATTTTTACCCGGCGCCTTGGATGGTCTAACGCATTATGTGAAGCCTCATGCGGAATCTTTCATGAATGGAGGTGTGACGATGTCAATCATTGTCCTGCAGGCATTCGGCTCT
Source organism: Drosophila nigromelanica (assembly GCA_004149465.1). Classification (NCBI taxonomy): domain Eukaryota; kingdom Metazoa; phylum Arthropoda; class Insecta; order Diptera; family Drosophilidae; genus Drosophila; species Drosophila nigromelanica. The sequence goes on from SCDS01000826.1 coordinate 4,844, forward strand.
GGCTGGGGTACTATAATGGCCTTGTCTAGCTTTAACAATTTCAAGACGAACATTATGAGCTATTGCTGGATAATTGGCTTCGGCCAGACACTTGTGTATATTCTCTTCGGCATGGTTACCTTTATGCTGGACCACTATTTTGAAGGTGAGTAGTATTTCCCTAAAGAGGATATACTGGTTTTGTACAGGCAAAAGGATGCAACTTCGACCCCATTAAGTTTGTCTGTCCGTTTGCTTAGATATAAAACTCGAGTTTAGGACTTTGTTATCTTAGTTATCTCGGAGAGAGTTTATGAAACGTAAATCTGGCATATATTTAGATGTTGGATACCTCCCCCATTTACCACAAATATTAAAAAATATTGAAAAACATACTACATTTCCATGCTCTTGTAAATTCCGTAATTTTCATCAAGATCGTACACTTTTAGTTTAGAAGTAAATTAAGAGTTAAGATTAAGATGTGTGAATTTGTGTATGTGTGTATGAATGCAAGGGGGTAACGACCGATTGCAGGGTTCAGGGTACCTTCTAGTCGGGCGCTGCCGAATAGAGCCCTCTGACTTGTTTATGTATATATATTATATTTTTTTAATCATTATTTGAAAGCCCTGAAACAAAAGAGTTTCGAATCGTTTGTGGACGTTAATTGGCTGTTGTATCTATCAAGTGCCAGCGCTTTGGCCACACTGGAATTACCCAATTTGTGGACCATTATCTACTACACCATGTTACTGATGAGCTCAATAATAGTGATGGTTGGTACCTCACCTATACCTCATATTACTGTTGATCTTCCTAAATGTATGAGTGTGTCCCAAAACAGATCACGCAACTCTTTGCTGTATTCACGACTCTCTTCGATGAATTCGAGGTGTTGCGACAATTTAAAAAAGAGGTTATCTTTGGTCTATTGGGCTTCCTAACAGTCGCTTCGCTATTATTTTGCACCAATGTAAGTGAAAAAATCATTTTTATATATACATATTAGATATATATATTCACAATTCACAATATGTTTTATTCTGTTCTATTATATTCTATTCTCTTTTATTGCATTCCACTCTTTGATAGCATGGTGTTATATACTTCTCGGCATTATCATTGGATGGCATTATGACGAATAGCGCTTTGCACTTGCTCCTCCTGCTTGCCGTGCTTTGGGTCTATGGGCGTGAGCGTTTCCAGCGGGACATTGAGTTTATGCTTGGACAGCCGTTTGCCTCATGGAAGGTTTTCATATTGCGCTTTATAGCGCCGCTCTTTCTGCTCGGCTCTCTAGTTAGTATCGACCATATGTGACTATGTGTAATATACGTATTTATTTCGTTCAGCTAATGGGCGTGTTTATCTCGTCGATGGAGCATGCGTTCTCCTCCTCCATTATGCTATATCTCAGTCTGATGCTGGTGCTGCTGCCATTGCTGTTCATTCCGGGCTATGGCATCTTTATAATGTGGCAAAATACGGGCACATTGTGTGATCGCTTCAGGCGCGCTTGTCGACCTAACGATTGGTATCCCACGGAAATGGAGCATCGTCAGCAATACGAGGAGGTTGTGGGCAATGCTGATATTACCCATCAGCTGTACGAAGTCACCGAGGATGTAAATTAAAAGCTTAAGAACATTTTTAAAAATATTTTCCCTTCAGCTATCCCATGTAATAAAAGACAATTTAGCCAAGGTATAAAATTATAAAATAAAGGAGATTATAGTTCGACATTTCTTATTCTCCCTCCGTTTCGGACATAAATGCTGGAAGGCGACGCTGTCGTCTGAACGCTTCGTATTCCGCACGATCCTCTGGATCGGCTGGTGTCCAGTCTAAGGGTTTCAACCGCTTTTTTAGGCTTTCCGTCACAGTGCCACGCTTGCGAATTATAATGATGAGTATGTAAAGTGGAATGCACATTACTGAAGATGCACAACTAAACCAACCGAGGCCAACGGCCCAGCCCGGATAAGTAACGCCGTTATAGGTGATGGTACGCATGAATATAATAGTTGTGAAGAAGACGAACTATTAAATATGAATTGGAGTTAAGATATATATACATTAGGCTACGATTAGTAGATATTTTGCTGTACAATTAGGTCTTACGAGCAAAACCAGAGGCGCGATATATTTCCAGGTGATTTTCCAAAACAAAGTTGGCCGCTTACCCAACATGAACTCAACATCTGTTAGGAAATTGTCAATGCCATAGATATACGCCACCATAATGATCTCCACTATACAAACGACAAGAACCGATATGGCCGATGAGTACCAATCGAATAATTGCAATATATACATGCCAGCCTGAAGTAGCAGTCGTGGGAATTAAACGATCCCAACCAATATCTTATCAGGTACTTACGTTTGTGCACATAATTGTCGAAACGCTGTATAAAATAATGCATACGGTTAATGTCAATTTGATTTTGTGATCACGCAGGACATGGAACTCATCCAGCAAAGATCCAACGATAGCCTCCATTTGAATAAACTGAAGGGAAAAACCAGTACGGTCGTTAACTATTATTGTTCTTTTCGAAAATCTCGGTTTTTACAAATTTGAAATTTATCGATATTTAATCGAATTAAAAAATGTGGTGACTCTAGCTCTAAAACTGTGGAAAGTAAAGGTTTTCGCGATTTGTGGGGCGGGGTGGACGTTCTAGTAGGCGTAGCTGGAACGCAATCTTTTGGGAAGGTCGTGAGCAATCTACATACTAAGTTTGGTTTAAAATTGTGGACTTTATCGATTAGCGATTTTAGGTGTTATCGGTTTGCCACGCCCCCAGTGGGCGCAGCCCAAAATCTTTAACACTTTATCTGACGCGGGTGCACACGAGTATATATAAAAAATGTCAACTCTCTAGCTCCAATAGCGGCGAAAAAATTGCGTTCATACGGACAGACAGCAAGACGGACATTGCACAAAACCAATATACTCTTTTCACTTCGTGAACGAGTATAATAAGTAAGTAAATTGCAGTCTATCGGTCTCCTAGATACACTGTTTCTTATGTGGCAAGAGTTCGAAATTCTGAGAAAACTGAACATTCACAAAAGTAATTTTGGTTTCATCTTTTAAGCTAGGTTTTTAAACCAAACAAGTTCTTTCCCAGATTTATATTTTTCCTTTCTATACCAGAATCGAACAAAGTATTTTTTTCCTGGTGTTGCAACATATAAACAACAATAAACAAATAAATAACTGATCACAAGATCACGAAGCACGTTTCACGTCATAGGAACAGAGGATAAAAGTGGAAAAACTGTTAATACTCACCACACTATCGACACCCAATATGAAGAGCATGAGGAAAAACAGAAGAGCCCAAAGTTGTGGTACCGGCAACATTGCAATAGCCTCGGGATATGTCACAAAAGCCAAGCCAGCACCAGATGTGGCAACTGTGGCAACGGGTATGCCCGATTTCTCTAAAAGAAGCGAGTTTTCGATAAGTAGACGTATGCAATATAGATAGTTAGTTATTGATTGCGCTCACCGGATAGAAAACCCAATACGGAGAAGACCACAACGCCGGCATAAATACTTGTAAAGACATTGATCATCACCACCAATATGGCATCAAATTTGGCATTATTACGAAAATTATTAAAGCTGGCCGTGTTGACGATGCCACCCCAGCCGGGGCCAAGGCCAAAAAACATCTGTACTGCCGCATCGGCCCAGACCTTGAGGTCCTTGAGACGATGCCACTCGGGATACAGAAAAAACTTGATGCCATTACCAGCGCCCGGTAATGTTACACCTCGAAAAAATAATATGGTAAGCAGTACATACGGAAATGGTACCGTAAAATAGGTCACTTTGCCCACCTTTGCAATATGTTTCCAATATATAAAAAAATGTAATCAAACTCGAAATATGAAACGCATCACTATCTTACCGATTTAACGCCCTTCGCTATGCAAAAGAATACGATGGCCCAAGTGATAAGCAAGCTGACACACTGCTCCCAGACCAGGGTTCCGAGATGCGCAATGCTGTCCGAAATGCGTAGGACTTCCAGGCTAAAGAAATAACATTATTTTTTTTTAAATTAAGTTCAGATAAATTGAACACAACCCACTGAAAGAACTCATCCGCCGACGTGGTGCCCCGACCCTATTTTGAAAAAAAAAAAATACGTATACAGTTATATTATTATAGGTACATTTCGAATTGTTCCACTAACCTCTTCAATGGGCGCGCAGTTGGGCGTATTCCATGGATGATTGCAGGCCACCCAGGGCACCGCTCGCCAAAAGCAATAATAGATCATACGTATTGGATATGATATGATTACGGAATAGTAGCAAACGCAGTATAAATTTATAACGATCATACAAATGCCGGTGCCTTTCAATAAGGGCACCATTCGCCACATTCCCGTGCAGCCTGTTCCCGAGAATTGACCAATCAGCACCTCCATATAGAATAATGGAATGCCGGCTAATATTACCATCAACATATATGGTATCAGGAATGCACCTAAAAGTGTTAAAATGTTCAAATTAAATTCAATTCAATAATAGAGTGGTGTCCGAAATGATGAAAATCCGTTTGATACCATGAATCCCCTTACTAATTTTCGAAAAAATTTTTTTTTTCAAAATTTACAATTGCGAATTTTTTCATTTTAATCGATTGTGTTAGTCAAAATTCTGAGAGGGTAAAATTTTTTGTCAAAAATCATATTTCAAACTTCCATAACTTAGTTAAAACTGAATCGATTTTCATATTGATAGCATTTTGATCATGATTTTTCATTTAGATCGATTTTACATTTAAAATATATGCATTTTTGAAAAGAAAATTTTTTGGAAAAAAGCCTGTGCCCTGCCCTCAATCCGAAAAAATGTTTTTGTTTTCAAAATTTAGAATTACGAATTTCTTTTTAATGGATTGTATTTCTTAAATTAATTAGAGATTAATTCTGCATTGCACAAATAATGCCTGGCATCATGTTTTATTACACTGTGAACGAGTATTGCGCTGTCGGTTACAACCGACTGCAACGTTTTTACTTGTTATTATTAACTGGGTAAACTCGCAATGCATCTAAATTTAAATGATTTTATGAAAAAAAGAAAACCAAACAAAAATGTGAGATCCTTCGAGCCGGATTTGAACCAGCGACCTATGGATTTCAATAAACTGATGTCACTAAGAGCAAGGCGCCCTCTAAGCCTGGGTATTGTTAGGCGTAGAAACCAGCCACTGCCTTGCAACACCTCGAAAACTCTACAGTCCATCGCTCTACCAACTGAGCTATCGAAGGCATTCGCTGGCCGCCGACAAAGCGCCAACAAAAGCCCCAGCGCTCATAGCATACACCAGCTTTCACTCGAAAGCTACAGCTACAATTGCTGCACTCGCTGTACACACACACACACACACACACACACACACACACAGACACGCGCACACACACTGTGCTGTGTGATGTTAGGGCATGCGCTATTTTAAGACACGAGAGACAGTCAAAACGCAACGCAAAAGTTGAGCGAATTGAGCACAAAAACTCATTAAAATGCTCACTCGTCAGCAATTACTGGAATAACAAGTAAAAGTACTCAAAGTCGATAGAGCCGAACATAGAGCTACCCTGTACGCAGCGTTGCACATACATACTTATATACATTATATTAGCATAATTTATTTCGGGAGTAGCCGGAGGCAATTTATAATAACTTTAATTTCATGTTTGGTTCTTGCAGCTCTTAAATTCTACGAGATATGCTAAATTTCAATCGATATTTATCGATTATACGCAAGTTTTTAAAGGTATAAAGATAAAATTGGTTATATATATCTATATTTAAAATTTTGTTATAGTCATATAAAACTGAAAACAATCTCAAGCGACAAAAACACAAACAGCGACAAAGCTTTATATACTTAGCTATATATTATCTACAGATAGATACTTTTCGGACTAATATATATCTATACACACACAACTACTGTTTGCCGGTTTTCTCAGCCATTTGAAATTCGAACAGGGTATATGAAAATATAATATCATGTGGTCTCATCTGCTCATGCCATATCGATGTGATGGCGTGGGAGGAGGAACAGGGTATATATAGGCTGTGCCACTTACCGCCGCCGTTGCGGTAACAGAGGTAGGGGAAGCGCCAAACATTGGCAATGCCAATGGCAAAGCCAATAAGCGTGAGTACAAATTCAGTTTTGGATGCCCATTTGCCTCGATTCTCGTCGCGTTTTATCTTCTTCTCCTTCCGTTCTGGCTTGGGCTCTATGTCTTGTTGCTTTCTCATTCCAGGTTTTTAACTTGAATTTCTTTTTTAAAATATACGCATGTTTTTTAGGTATTTAGAATATCAACTAATGTAAACGATTTAAAAGTTATATTTATAAAACATTAAAACTCAGTGAAACTCTAGCAACAAAAATTTAATATTAATTAATGGTTGACATCATGACTTCTATTGTAAGGCCTGCTGAGACTAAGGCTACCCCAAAGTTTTAATTTTGTGCACGAATGTCAAATTTGTTATTGTTGTGAAGGAGGATTAACGCCGATTCCCGATTTTGTTGTATCCTGAATCCATTCAATTTGGTTCGGTTTTATTAAATTGACAGACAGAAAATGGCATCTCCAACCCCATAAATGATATTACAAATTAATTTGCATTACTATAAAATAACTGATCGGTTTCTTTGAATTCAATTAGCGAAAAAATGCTCAAATAAGTAAGAACATTGCATTGTTATTATTGCATTATATATTTTTCAAAAATTTCGTTTAAACAGCAAGGCGGACATTGGACAAACCCAATTTTCTCTTCTCACTTCTCGTAGTTCATTCCAATCGGGATTTTCTCAGCTGTAAATATTAACAAATAAGAACATTGCAGTCGGGCGTTACCGATTGCGTTATACTTGTTCACGGTCTTAACTATTATTGTTATTTTGGAATACTTCGGTAATTTATCGATGTTCAATCTATTTGACAAAAAAAAATGGTGACTAGCTCTAAAACTGTGGAAATTATAGGCATTCACGATGCATGGGGGCGGGGTGGCTGGGGGGCGCACTAGTGGGCGTGGCTGGGATATCAAGGTCGCAATCTTATGGAGAGTTTGTAAGCTATCTACATATCAAGTTTGGTGACGCTAGCTTTAAAATTGTGGACTTTATCGATTAGCGATTTTAAGACGGACATTGCACGAAACTAATGTACTCTTTTCACTTCGTGAACGAGTATAAAAATTGCAAGATGATTGCAATTTTAAATTATCTTTAAAAACATGGACAATTCACCGAATATGTTCAATATGTCAATTATGTAACATTTTTTCTTATTTTATATTTGCAAAAAAAAAAAGAAACAAATGCTGATTGTGAAATTGGGCCTACAACTTCTTTCTTCGGATTTTTTAAATATTTTATTTTGTGTATTTCTTTGAAACCAACAAAATCATGCAACTTATGCATGGAAACACATTTCACTTTTTAGTAAATGTTAACAGTTTTTTTTGCTTTTTTTTTATTGGCAACGTTTAGCATCGTTAAAGTTAATTGGGTTTAGTTCACGGTTCTTCTAAGTCTAGCTTATTATTTAGATGAGTGGTTTTTGTTAAAGCTTCCGTTTATCATCGCTGGCTGGAACACGTTCTCATCTCCTTCCTGCCCCCCTTTTTTTTACTATTTTTTTTTTAACAGCGCAGCTGTAAAAGGATCGCCAGGCCGAGCAGGAGCAGAGCCATGGCATTCTGGCTGCTGGCTGAACTATGACCCGCTGTGGCCGTGTAATCGTCGGGGCGTCGGGATTCGCGTTTCTCGGCCTTCTCGCAAATATCGCCGCAATTCGCATACTCGCAAATATCGCAGATGTTCGACTTGGGCGCGCGATAGAACTGACGAGCGCGACGAGCTGAAAAAGAGATGATAAATAATAAATGAGGAAGGCTATATAGGAAAGTCCGGAGATTGTTGACCCACCGCTGTCGTAGTAGTCATACATGACAACCGGCACAGGTCGATGCTTGGTGACCTTCACCGTTTTGTATGCGTGCAACGTGGGGCACACCTCGCGCCTGTCCAGGTAATCAAAGTAGATGATGACCTTGGTGTTGCGCTGTTGGGTCTCCACCTTCTTGATGCGCTCACTGGACTCCAGCGTGGGCAGCGTATCGGTGTCGACGACAAATCCGCTCGGCAAATGCACCTCCATAACGGCCATGTTCGAGCGCTCGGCATCGCCGGCAACGGAAACGAAGCTGGCGCAGGCGGAGAGATGCAAATAATCGGCATGCGAATTCCGATTCACGGTGGGATCCAGCACAAATCTTGGCCACGCGCTGGTCACGTTCGTGTTGTATCTGTAGCTAACCTGGGCCAGAGCCAAGCCGCGTCCAGTGGCCGAAACGCTCACATTTCTAATATTGCTGGGCAGCTGAAAAGGTGAAAAGGTTAACAGGGAAAAGGGGGATTAGACTCCATTGAGACTGCTCTGTTTCGGCACTTACCTCCACGCTTTGGAGTGCCAGTGAATTCTCTGCGTTGACATTTAGTATCGTCTCGGCGCCCTCGCCATAATGGAAGCCCAGCTGCACATTGTTGCCCTGGCTGGAAAAGCGTTCGGCAAACATGAGCAGCGCCTGCAGACCCACCACCGTGTCCTGCGAGGCCACAAAGCCACCGTAGCCATTACGCTGATCCATCAGCCAATTGAGCACGGGCAGCGCATCGCCCACCAGATTATTCTCGAGCAGCGCCAGCGCCGCGTACGCGGAGATCTCAATGTTGACGCTCCGCGTCGCATTGTACCAGGGCGATTGTTGTTCCGTCGCCGGAGCCGTCTTGTTCCACCACTTGCGTCCGTCGGCATTGATGGCCAGCGAGTCGAGGCGCTGCAGGAATGCGGCCTTCGCATTGTGATTGGCCCGCGAGAGCACATAGGTGCCCAGGGCCATGGCGTGCAGATTAGTGGACGTGTCCAGGCCCCTGGCGATAAAGTCCAGCGCCTTGTTGATGTTGTTGCGGTACTCGGGGTGCAGATCCTGTTGGCGATTACCTCTTAGATCTGCCACAAGGCAAGCACCATACGCCCACTTACCACATTCTCCATCATGGCCAGTGTAACAAAGGCGGTCAGACTGATGCCCCCGTCGTCGAACTGCTCAAAGACATCGCCGTGCTCCTCGTAGCCGCCATTGCCGGACTGCACGTCGGCCAAATAGGCCAAGGCGCTCTGCAGCACGTGCTCGTCCACTTGAATGTACGGCGCCGCCTGACGCAGCGATCGGGCCACATAGGCAGTCAGCCACGTGGAGCTCTGCTTGGCGGACAGCCCAAAGGCGCTGAAGGCGCCATTCTCATGGCGATAGTAGAGCAGACGCTGATAGCCCACAGCCAAGTTCTTTGTGGCACTTAGCTCCAGCTCGGGCGTCAGCTGGCGCAGGCGCTGCAAAGGGAGGGTTTACGATATCAGTAGCTTTATATATCAAATAAAATGCGAACATACTTGATTAGTTAACTGAGTGATTGACCGATTGAATGACAGACTAGTTGTGCAACTGAGACTGACAGGCTGATGTATTAACTGTCTGACTGAGCGATTGACTGACTTATTGATTGACAGATTGATGATTCACTTCCTGTTTGACTGATGCTTGATCTACAGATTAACTAGCTGAATGACAGACTGCCTGATTGATTGACTGACTGGTTGTGTAACTGAATGATTGACTGACTGAGTAACTGACTGGTTAACTAAGTGATTGACTGATTGAATGACTGACTGATTGACTGAGATATTGATGATTTACGGCCTGTGTAACTGACAGACTGAACAGCCGATCAACTGACTTATTAAACGATTGACTGACTGACAGACCGATTGATTGACTGACTAATAAACTGACTGAATAATTACTGATCAAGAGATTGATTGATTGACAGTAACTGATTACTGCTTGAATGATCTAACTAACCGATGGACTCGCTGACTGATTGACTAACTGTTTGAATAAAAGATTGATGACTCAATGACTGATTGTGCCACTGACTAACTGACCAAAGGATTAACTGACTGACTGAATAACCGATTTACCGACTGACTGATTAACTAAATGATTGACTGACTGACTTGACTTCACTGATCGAATACCTGACTGATTGATGATCGACGCATATCGAATATATTTACAACATATTACAACTTACGCCCAAGTAACGCAGCACCATAAGATTCGGCACAAAGTTCACCATAGTCTGCTCGCCGCAGCCTGTGGGCAACAGGATCAGCTGCTGTAGATTGCCCACAATGCTGCCCACCAGATCACCCACGGCGCTCACTTCAATACTGGTCGAGTCGGGTATGGCGTTCCGAGGCACCTTAATGGTAACATTCTGTTTCCGCTGCGCATTCGAGTTCAGTTCGAAGAGGAAGCCACGATTGACGCGCTCCGTGGCGCCAGGCTGCTCCACGAGCAGCGTGCGTTCCACGGTGTCCCCAGCCTGGGCAGTGGTTGCCACGGCCTTGACTGGCAGGGCGCCCACACGGCGAGGCGTCACAATGAACGAGATGGAGCGTGCCGACTTGGCGGGCACCTGAATGCTGCGACGACTATAGAGTTCCACTTCTGAAAAGAGAGCAGGTGAGCAGGTAATTCTTGGAGAGTTCTACTTAATATGGGGATGGTTCAAATATCTGTTAAATAATTGACAAATTAACAAGTAAATTGTATTTCGCTCTTGTGTCTCTCATCTTGTGAGCTAATATGTTTGTCAAGATTGGTTGGGTCTTAAAATTGTTTTTATATTTATGTGACTTGGTGCTAAGTCTGTGTGAAAAGTTTAATATGTTGTCACATTTGAGATTCTTTTTGTACAAAATCAGTTCTCGTTCACAGACAGCTTAACATGAAATTAAATTGCAATTTGTACTTGTTAGCTAGATGGAAAATCTGTGTTTGGCAATCAGTTTAATATTTGGCCAAGCCAGATTTTTTCTGCTAGGAATTTCTTTCTCACAACATTTTTAAAATTTTCTTTGGCAATAAAAACAAAAAAGTATTGGTAACATGAGAAAACGTGGCTTGTACGCACTGGGCTTATTGGTTTGCTTCGTGTCCAGTTGTGGAAAATCAAAGTCCTGCGCCGTGTTATAAAAAGTTACGTCGACGCTCAGATCGCTCTCCCTGTTGTTGTGGACCACAAAAGGCAAGGCAATGAGTTCATCTAAAATGCCAAATCAGATCAGTTAAGATCAGAATATATATATCAATTCCATAATATATGTATATCTCCAATTGCAGACGCACCTTTGCGTATGGAGTAGGGCAGCTCAGTGGCTATGTAAAATTCCTTGTACGCCTCCAGTTGGCTGTTGGGCGCATTCAGACCCAGGCCATTGACGGGATCCAGAGTGAATGCTGTTAACAGCCAGGAGGTCATATCGCTGGGTATGCGCCGATGTATTGTGTTGCGACCGTCGCTGCTCGCCGAGATGTTGAGGAAGAGCCAGGTGTCCGCCGGATCGCGCATGACGTGCACTCGCGGATTATGCCAGTACGGTTTGGGCGTGTACGAGAACGCGTAGCGTCCCTTGCCCGGCGGCAATGTGTTCACCTCGATTTTGTGGGCAGGTCCAATGTCCGTCTTGCGCACAGCTGTCAACTTGTCCTCCTCCATGGTTGTGGAACCATCGCGACCAATCGAAGGAGTCGTCTCCGCCTCTGTAAAAAAACTCATCAACATAATTTATGGAGTTCTTTCAATATTCAAATTACCTTTTTCCACAAAGTAATCAGTGTTTGACATGGTTATAACACCCGATTCCTTGCCGGGTGAGCCCACCGGGGTATTGACATCACTTAGCTCATAGGCCGAGAGAGCGTCCATTAGGCGATCATGGGTCAGATCATGACCTGAAAGGGGGTTAATGATTGACGACGATTGACTGACTGTTCAACTTACCGCTGCGTAGAGTCGCCGCATTTTGATCCACAACCATGAGACCCACATAGGAGTAGGGCTTAGTGCTAATGCTTATGTCTATATCCTGTCCAGGCGGTGCTCGGATGGGCGCCTCAATTTGCACCTTTTAAGAAAGAATGCCCGGTTATTAATTATGTGTATGATGTATGATCAGGCAACTCGACTCACGGCATTCAATAGATTCTCCTCGAATTGAATGATCTGCTCATCGTAGACAAACTCGCCATTGACCACCATATAGACGAGCAGCTTGGCGCGTGGCATCATCGCAAACGAGGCCAAAAACTTGATGGTGTGATAACTATTATCAGCCACCTGTATTAAGAACATTCGATTATAGCCTTTTGGTAGAATTGCAAGTGCATTTCTTCACTCACATCGACGGTGCGCGACAGGATTATATCACCACGTCCCACAATCTGATACATAAAGTATTTCATGGGCTCATTGGAACGCACCGCAACAGCAATCTCCTGATTAACCATCGGTCTGAAAAGTAAATTATCTATATAATAATATATACATATCTAAATATATATTATATATATATATATATATGTGGCATGGAATTCGAAAGCGGATTCTTTCTTTACATCAAATGCCGAAAGTCCCATTAGGGAACTCATCAGGACTGAGGACTGCATTTAATTATTATTATTAATTATTTACTAAACTCTAATCTATATAGAATTTCGATTAAAAGCTGGATACATAATTTTTTCAGACAGAGTACAGATGAGCGCTTATCCATTTATCTTGGAGGCATATCTTCCACAATTTTATTGCTAAAATCTGTAAATTTTGCAGGCAGTTTGTGATGATTTCCTCGAAATATCCTGTCTACAAATTTCGACCACGACCAGAATAATAATTAAAATTGTGTTAAGCTGTTATTATTTTGTGCAGAAGTATTGCGCGGTCGGTTACACCCGTCTGCAACATTCTTAGTTGTTCCTCATTTGGCAGTTACTTACTTATCATTGAGCACCTTGGCGGTTATATAGTTCTTGCTATGCAAGTGCTTCCTGGGCACCTTGCCCACATCACTGATGACGCCCAGATAGTCCACAATTATGGAATGGAACTCATCGCGATCACCCAGCGGTACAGTGAACTTCATCTTGATTTCGCCACGTGCATCCAGACTGTAGACAGTGCGATTGTACATTTCACTGCTGCCATAAACATTTGTCAAATAGGCGGTGATCTCTGGATTGAAATCCCTCAACGGGCTGCCATCGTTGCGGACAATGCGTGCCTACAAAACATGTTAAATATATCGGTAAGTCTGCTTCCCTGGTTATAGTCGAAGGTACTTACGGTAGCTTCAAAGGGCACGCCTGGTATATAGTAGCTGGGCAGCTTGACGGTCTCCACGCGGAAATGATTGAGATATAGGGTAAGCACCGTGGAATAATTTTGCACCGAGCCCGTCGAGCGCTCCTCGACCAGTGCGTCCAATAGATACTGACGCTCATAGTCCTGTTTCAGGTGCAGCTCCTGCTCAATGTCAAACTCGAAGTAGGCGCTGCCATCGATGGGCACCACTTTGCGTGTGATCAGATCGTTGACAAACGGCTGCAGGGAGCCAAAGAAGGTGGGGTAAATGGAGAGCGTGGCCTCGCCCACAATAGGTTGGCCAAAGGCGTAACTGGAAGAGCATTAAAAGGGAAAACGAAAATGAAGTGAACATATACGAAAAACTATGTACCAAAAACCAAAGCGAATTCAGTATTTATCGATTTGTCTGGTAATCGATACTTATCGATTTCAAGTAAAGGTGATTAAAACTTTATCTGTGTAGAGTATACAGAAAAAGCTATTGTGGAAAATAAATATTGGATGTTTGAGCTTAAATTTTACATATGTTTGCTTGAATTCTCCGATGTATGTTAAGTAACCGGTGGTTATACCGATATTTATCGATCGATTGAAATTACATTTAAGGCTGACTAAGCATATATAATTTACGGGTAACTAGAATTGATCATGTCAATTTATAGGGCTCACTTACTGCGCTTTCACAGTGGCTGCAATTTTGCCATCCTTGTAGATAGCCCGTCTTGGCGTCTGAATATCCACCACAAATTTGGGCAGTATGTGATCCAATATCTCAAAGGTTTGCCTGTGTTGCTGCTCCGCAACATCCACAACGATGGACCAGTCGCCAAAACGTGGATAGTCGGACAACTGCAGCTCATTGGAGTAGATGGCATTGGTTAGGCGTATGTCCTTGTAGCTCCTAATTATATTATTGCCCGAGTCCCTGATCTCCACATGCACACGACCGTAGCCGCGGGCGGGCTTCAGATTGGCGTCGAGCACGAGTATGCGATAGTGCACCAGATCGCCGGGCTTGTAGATGCTCTTGTCCGTCTGCACCAGCACCGTGTGCTGTTTGGGCTCAAAGTGCAGCTGGGTCTCATTCGTGAAGATAATGCCGCTCAAACCCTCCGCTGTCAGCCGATAACGATCAGATTTAAGTGCCGGCAACTGTGAGAAAGTGAAAAAATCTTTTTAATAATGATCGAGCTTTTTTGATTGTTTGTTTTCGTTAAATAGTGGTTCAAAGTTCACCTCAAAGTGCAGCAGCTGCGTTGAGTAGGGCCTCAGCTCGACGGTCTTGAAATCGGTGTATGTACTGCTCAATATGCCCACTTTGACTCTGGCGGGCTCCGCCGCTTTGTGTACGCTCACCGCCACATGGTACTGCGAGAGGGGTCTCACTGTATTCGGCGCAATTATCGAATAGAGGCTTCAAAAGTACGAAAACATTACTGTTAATTTCGAGTTGCCAAAAAATTAATTAAGCAGATGTGAGGTATATTTCTAATGATATCCAGATGTTTTCGTACTAAATTATTGAATGATTTTTTACTCGTTCACAAAGTGAAAAGAGTATATTGGATTTGTGCAATATGCGTTATGTTGTCCGTCTGGTAATTTAAAATATATATTTATGGCTACGCCCACTGAGGCGTGGCAATTTAATAAAAATTGTAAGCTAGATAAATAAAGATAATAGAAATTATTTTTAAGACCGATACGACTGTTTTAAGTTTACCGTGAACGTGTATTGCGAAGTCGGTTACACCCGACTGTAAAGTTCTTATTTGTGTTTATATGGAATCTTTATGATATGGATAGTTCGATGCTGCATTTTACCAAGATTTCTAGAGCTACATTAAACATATAAATGGGGATTATGTTTAAAGAACTAAAAATCTTTCAAAAAATATCTTAATTTATTATCGTGTCAAGGGCAGCTATAGTATATAGTAGTGGGAAATTTGATAGTTTAATTAAGATATTTAAACAACCCAAAAGTTGTTTCTTTTTTTATGACTGACAGACTATTTCTAAAGGAGCTTAATTATATAGTTATGTCATATTGATAAGATTGTAGCTGCTGACTTTGGCTTTATATTTAAAAACAAAAAAGTTTAATGTTTAATTCATTTATCTATAGACTTACTCCCTAATCTGATCAAGAGTACATGTGCTTTAATTGCGGATCACATATGTTTCAGTCTATTTGTAAAACATTTTGAAATGCAAATGCTCTCTGTGACCAGGGTATAACAGCAGCCATTGTTGTACTTCATTCAGCAGCTCAGAAAGAAATAAAAGATAATGTGCCGCACAGCGTATTACACCTATGTGCGGCCTGACATGGTATCTGAATCTGTAGCTATTTCGGTTTTTGGTTTTTGCTATTCATTCGCGCGCTTAACGGAAGATACACAATAAACAATATGCCGGGGTAATGTACTTTATGGAGCCTCGTCTCGGGTTCGAGTTCGGGTTCAGAGTCTTGAGAGACCACGTTTCGGTTTTCGGCTTGATTTATGTCGGAAATGGCATCAGAGCGCTCAAGTTTTTGTGGTTTTCCTACGGTTGTCGACTACTCGACATCGTTTGGAGAATTTGTAATAACAACATTGTATTAGGGCCAACAATTGCAGCTGCCGGCGGATGAGTTAAGCTTACGAAAATTAAATTAGCGGCGTAACAGTTAAAAAACTTTTTGTAAACTTTTCTGTTTTATATGATTTCATGTATGATTTCTTTGTAATTACTTTGTCACTTTGGATGATGATAATGATGTTGTTTAAAATAAAATATCTTGGATGATATATTGAACGAAATACATTTTTAATAGTTTTCTATAGAATATAAACTCAATTATATACAACGGCCACAGAATGTATAACATATATATTTTCATCATCAGTCTCAAGAACCTAGTCAATATAGCCATGTCTGTCTGTCTGTCTCTATTGTTGTCTTGATCGGAACACTATAGATATATAGATCGTAAGACAACTAATTAAAACACTAAGTTATATGGTTGTAAAGTAAACTTAACAGGAACATTGATATCTACATCGTATGTAAAAAATTTTTTAAATGCATTTTTAAACTTTTTTATTATTCTACGCCAAATATTTGTACATTTTTTTGTTGAACTGTATTAAGCTATTACTTATTAAAGAACATGTTATAAGAACAAGAATAAGTTATGTGTAATCTATTGTTTTTCAAATAGATGTATTTGACTCATTTTGAATATTAATAAAATGATAACAAGAAAAAAATTAAGGTAAATCAAAAAGAAATTGCCAATCTTGTAATATTTTAATAAAGCATAATCAAATATCTATTTATAGGGTATGCCTTATTCGCACCAAGACTTACATAATTTCAGTAGTTTTTTTTTTTTTTTTTTTGGACTATTCGCTTTTTATAACTCTTTTTATTTGGGTGCTGCGAAAAG
This sequence comes from Drosophila nigromelanica, assembly GCA_004149465.1. Taxonomy (NCBI): domain Eukaryota; kingdom Metazoa; phylum Arthropoda; class Insecta; order Diptera; family Drosophilidae; genus Drosophila; species Drosophila nigromelanica. The sequence goes on from SCDS01000826.1 coordinate 21,592, forward strand.
TGTGTAGACTGGTTAACTGTGTTGTGTTGTTGGCCTGTTTTGTCTGCCATTTGGGCGTAATTCACAGTTTCTGGTTGTTCTAATTTCAATTGCTGTCGCCGCCGCCGCCGCCGCTTAACCTGTTCCCACAAATCTTTGGTTGTGTTTATGTCACGTTTTGTTAGGCCAAACAGGTTCAGTCAGCCAAAATGGCAAAAAACAATTTCGCTTTTAGGCTTTTTTCTTTCAAATTTGCCACAAAGTGCAGTTGGGTTTGTGTGGAGAGGTCTCACATGATTGCATCGCGTTGGGCTTTGTTTTGTTTGCGCTAAGCGTCGCGTTAAATGTCGACTTTAAGTAGTATCAACTTAATTAAGTGGAATGTTCAGTATAGTATATATATATACATATATATTCATAATGCTGCCTTGAGCTGCGCCTTATATGGCCAGAGAATAAACTTGAGTAATTATATGCCAATACACACACACACACACACACACACACACACACACTGTTGGGCAATGATTGAACCTAAGCCATATTTAGAGCAAGAGAGATGTTTCTTTGTGGAAAAATAAGCAAACGCCAACATTAAATTTTGAACAAGAAATCAATCAGAATCTAAAAACACATTCGTACAAGTATTCGGTGAGCTATTCATTTGCTTTTGCAACCGGTCAGCGGACACTCAAGGTGAGTTGTCGGAAATCAGGCAGTAAATAAGTGTTTTTATGTGTCACCAAGCATCAGGGTGCTACACTAACACACAGTTTAAATACAACTTAAGTATTTCATTAGCTCACCTAATTGGCCAGTTAACGCAAGTAAAATAGAATTAAGGCAAAACACTCGATTTAAGTGTGAATCCTCAAATCGGTATTTGTGAATACGAACATTGCATCACCCTAGCGTATCAGAGAAATGTATTCGATGTGTGCGTAGGTCGTCTGAAATCTCGCCAAACTCGGCTTCATTTTTTTTATTTTATTTTATTTATTTCATGCGTTTTTTTACTGCCTCGTGCATATAACAAGAATGAACAGTTAGCCTACGTGGGCGGAAGATTTAATAACCTTGCCAGAGGAGCATGAAGTTATATAATCTTGACCAACCATTCGACCAACAGGTTATTTTAAACATTATATTAACAGACTTTATCTGAGCTAAGCTACCTTGACCCATGTAAAAAATTGTATGCTAACTGCAGAAAAATCAGCAAAAATAATATGCTAGCTAGACACTATGTAAAGCTTATTTTTAAACGAAATGTTTTTAAAATATTAAGCATTTTTTCTTATAAACAGGAGAGGTTTGCATGGTTGTTTTAGCAACTTTAGGATACAGTGAAGGTCACACAGACACAGAAAAAACAGTTCACAGACATATTCTAGCTAGCTTATGTATATAAATTTAGCAGTTTTTGGGTTCGAAAATATCTTTCTTAAAGCTTTACACATTTTGTGACATGAGCATAACACCCAAATGCAAGTGTACATTGAGTTAAACGTACAATATAAACCGTATTTGTTCTTAATAAATATAAACAAATGAGTCAACATTTTAAAAACGCGTCAATTTCGAGACAACAAATTTTTTAAGTGATTCATGCGATAGTCATAGTTTCGATCTTTAGAACACAGGCCACCCAATAGAACTGAATTCTTAAAGAATTATTTGAATGCATTATTTGGAATAATTATTTAATTATTTATATAAAACCCTTTTAATATAAATTAACTACTGGTTATATGCAGAGTTTTTTTTGGTAAAAAATATATAGCAAAAAAGTTGCCTGTATTCTTGTAATTAATGCTAATTTCATTGATTGCAAGTTATTAATTATATGATACACGAATGGGATGGAATAACGAGTCTGTCAGAGTTTGGTTGCCGGCATTTTGGCTGCGTGTTAATGGCAAATAAATTTCGGGTTTGTTGCTTAAGTCTTTTGTTTTTTCTTTCTTTGGGATTTTGAGTCGCTTAAGTGGCGTGATGTCATTTTCAATGTTGTTATTTGTATAATTTGAACTGTATTTGTCACACTCGTTGTCAGACAGCTATTTGTTACAAGTGTGGGTGTCTATATGAATATATGAGTATGTGTGTTATTGTTGTTGTTGTTTTATATTTACTAACCCCTGACCAGCTGTCAGTGTTGGCATCAACAAAAGTAAACAAGTTGCGATTGTGAGCACAATGCGAACGTGTTGCAAGCACATTTTCAACATATTTGTATTTGTTTTTAATTAATATTTAATTATTGCTTAATAAGAATTGATTGTTAATTATAATTTAAATAGCACACATAATTCACAAATTCACGTTGAATTTATTCATATTTCGTATTGCGTTGACTGCTTTTTTGCGCGTTTTTTTGCCTTTCCGTGTGGGCAGTCGACAGTTTTGTTCCCGCTCACTGCAGCCGCTAACCTGGCCCAAAAGCTTGATTTGGCTTATTGGTTGCTTCACTTGTTCGACCAGCACCAGACTCGAGATTTGCGATTGCGCCAACTGCCCAAAACAAACGCTGCGCGTTTTTTGAAGCTCACGTTTTTTTGTTATATATGTATATATCTGTTTTTTGTTTCACTTTCGTTTTGGCTGCGCTTCCACCTGTTTTGCGTTCGCGCTGTTGCTCGTTCGTAAGCTCGTTTCCAACTGATTGTTTTTGTTTTTGCCAGTGCTTTGAGCTGCCTTTTCAATCAGCAGCAGCGCTTGAGCTTTTGGCGTGGGCAACAGCTTTCAGCTGTGGTGGTTGTTGTCTTTGCTTAGCTAAGACATCGACATTACAAAGGGTGCAATGAGCATAAATTTGAGGCCGAAAAAGTTGTGGTATGTATGGTATGTAAATTTCAAAATACAATAAAAAACAAAAATGATTGTGAATGCAAAATTCTTTATAAAATATGGTATTTGCTATATAACATATTTGAGTATTTACAAGTATGTTGCCAAGTTTACTGCAATACATCATTGTGAAGCAGTAAAACTTAAAGCAATTGAAATAATACACTTCATGCGAAATGCGTTTATGTAAATATATAAAATTTAATTGCCACAACTGCGTTTCCTTTCAATGACTTAATATTAAAAATAAAAAAAAACACCTTAACGTTTTGTTCAGATCTCTGCATATAAAAGCTACAATGGCTGGTATTGAGTTTAGTAGAGAAGCAAAGCTTGAAGATAAAATATAAATGAAACCCTTTAAAGGCGTTCAATTTATACTACTAAGCATGTGGCTGTTGTCTTCTGTGTTTGGGAGAAGCGTTCGTCGTATCGGAAACACAGGATGGGAAAGATACAATATGAAATCAACCACTAATCCAACAGTGAAGAGATTTCTAATGAATCGTTCGACGAATTTGACAAACGTACTGGCCTAATAGACGTAATTTACATTATATTCGTTATAAGCCAATCAATTGATTACCCACAGGCGGAACTTATCAAAATGAGTGATATGTGCAAAGGCGTCCGTAGTACTTGCCATCACGCCGAGGAGTGTTGCACCTTTCAATGCATGATGCCTTACCAAGTGTGTGTATTTTTGGAATAAAGAATAAAGTAAGAATGCTCTAACTGGGAGTGCCCGACTAAGAGATACCCCAATACCCAACTATTATATATATGAGGTGACCATTAATTTACCTTTAAAATTTGGAGTCTAGCTCTAAAACTTTGAAAGATATAAGCTTTCGCGATTCGTGGAGCGGGGTGGCCTTCTAGTGGGCGTGGCCGAGATATCTAGGGTGCAATCTGTGAGGGAGGTCACCAGCTATCTACATACCAAATTTGGGGACTCTATCTTTAAAATTGTCGGAAATATACTCGTGTTATAGATTGGAGCAGTCAGGTATAAAATAAAAAAATTAAAATATTAAATTTCAAGTCTCCAGCTACAACGAACAAAAATTAAAATTATAAACTTGTTCTTGGAGAATCTATAGTCGAAAAGTTTAGGGTTCTAGCTTTTAAAGTTTCATACAGACGGACAGATGGACATGGTTAAATCGACTCAGCTCGTCGAAACTCCTTGCGTTATTTAGCGTAGTTGCAATATTTTTTTTCTTTTTTACCAATATACTACTATTAACAAAAATTTTTAAATGCAACGAATATTTATTTTTTTGGAATATTTATTTTATTGCTTTTTAAAGACATGGTGCTTTATGAATAATATGTTACGAGTTAAACAATATCGCCTGGATAGAAAAACAGATTAGCTCTAAATATACATGTACCACGTTTCAAAATTTAGCCTTAAATATTCTCTTGATCTAAGAATATATTAAAGTGATGGTTTGTTGAGCTGTTGATGGTTTGTGTCTATGTTAAAGCGATAAAGCTTTTAAAAGCTTTTGTGCCAGACGTGTGAATTAAAATATTAACAAATTTCTGGTAGTACGAAAAACACCCGTTCTTATTTGCTTAAAACCATGAAAAGGAAATAATGTATTATATATAATTTATATATATAAAATTTTTTTGGTATAAAAATAAACCAATAAAGGATTTGAGTCCCGAGTGGCAACTTAATATAAGGGGCTGGAAGTTCACGTTTGATAGGACATATTGAACTCATGCTTTATTTGTGTTGCAAAATTTTGCATTCCATTTATGCCACTTAAAACTAAATCATATTACATTTATAAATTTTTTGCAGTGCATTTGAAATGGACTACACTAAATGACAGACACACACGTACACACATACAGAAACATACACAAATACTAGTCGGCCATGTATTCTAACATCAATATTGCAATGCCATTTGACATTTGTTATGGCGATGGGCGCAAAACGATGCCGACTGCAGACCAAAAGAACGGATGAACACTGACAGAAGAAGGGGTGCGGGAAACGGCAAAGAGGAAGGGGAAGTGGAAGTGGATGTGGAAGAGGTGGCAAAGAGTTGACCGGGTCCCAATGAAGCTGGTCAAACGGAGTGATTTTTATTGGCTTGTTGCTTTTTCGATTCACTGATAAATTGTTAATGTCACGCCACGCATACACGCACACACACACACACACACACACACACACACACACACACACACACACACACACACACACACA
>SCDS01000827.1:0-21472 GCA_004149465.1 Drosophila nigromelanica
ATTTTCAAAAAAATTTTTTTTTCAAAATTTAAAATTGCGAATTTTTGTTTTTAATCGATTGTGTTAGTCATAATTAGTATAAAAATCAACATTAAACCCGACTCTGAGGGGGTCAAATTTTTTGTCAAAAATCATGCCAAAATTGGCAAAAATTTTGACAAGTAAAGCTCTCAGATCCATAGCTCCAATATTTCAAACTGCCATAACTTTGCTAAAACTAAACCGATTTTCATGTTTGATGGCATTTTGTTCATGATTTTCTCTCTACCTTGATGCCTCATTCAAAATATATCCATTTTAAAAAATAAAATTTCTTAGAAATTTTTGTCAAAAAACCATGTACTCCCCCCTTACTTATTTTCGAAAAAACAAACCAACATATGAATCGGTTTTAAGGGGGTTAAATTTTTGATCAAAAATCATGCTAAAATTGCCAACAATTTTAACATGTAAAGCTCTCGGAATCATACCTGCTATATTTCAAACTCCCAAAACTTTACCAAAACTAAACCGATTTTACATGTTTAAAGGCACTTTATTCATGATTTGATTTTCAAAAAAAAAAAATTTCTTCAAAAATCAGATTTTCGAATTTATATTTTTAAACAATTGTAAATTATTATTATAAATTATAAATTATTGTAAAAAACAAACATTAAAATCAAAAATCATGCCGAAAAAGACAAAAATGTTGACATGAAAAGTTCTTGGAATCACAGCTCCCATATTTTAAACTGCCATAACTTTGTCAAAGTTAAACCGATTTTCATGTTTGATGGCATTTTGGTCATGTTTTTCTCTCTCTCTCTTTCTCTCTTTCTCTCTCTGTCTCTCTCTCTTTCTCTATCTCTTTATTGATTCTGCGTTTATAAATGCATTTTGAACTTTGCAACGAATAATCGCATAAATCTTTATAACAATTTGCTTCAGGTCTGCCCGCTGGCAATACGGATAACCAACTGACCTTCCACAGTAGCCTGGCGCTGAATGAACAGAAGGAACCGGTGACCAACGGCGGCCGCATCCTTCTCGCCGTTGCACTGGACGCCAGCCTGCGAGAGGCTGCGGCCCAGGCCACCAAATTGGCGTCGGGCATTAGTTTTGAGGGAGCCGCCGCTCAATATCGGACGGACATTGCGCAGAAGGCGTTGAAAATGTAAAGAATGAAAATAAATGCAAATAAATGGATTTATATTGAATGGGGGCCTCAGTTTTGAATACACCAAATTCTCTATCTAGACAGAATTGGATTTAAGATCCAACTAAAATTCAATTAAAATATTCTTCTTTGATTTTTAACAAGTTCAAGAGCTAATCTATTTTTAAATGAAAGCTTGCCTTGGAGTTTCTTCAGTACTGTTTACTTTACACACTACCTATTATTTCTATTTCTGTACTTTTTGCTTTGTTTCCTTGCTAACTAACCAGGACGCCAGCTCCCGCGCTGAGCTACAAGGACAGCGGCGTGGACATCGATGCCGGCGATGCTTTGGTGCAGCGAATTAAGCCGCTATCGCGTGCCACACAGCGACCTGGTGTCCTTGGCGGCCTGGGCGGCTTCGGTGGCCTGTTTCGCATCAAGGATCTCAGCTACGAGCGACCGGTGATCGCTGAGGCCACCCAAGGTGTCGGCGCCAAAATCCAATTGGCCCTGCAGCATGAACTCCACGATCGCATTGGCTACGATCTGTTCGCCATGTGCGCCAATCAGCTGCTCGAACTGGGCGCCGAACCGATCGCATTTCTGGACTATATCGCCTGCGGTAAACTTCAGGTGCCGCTCGCCGCCGAACTCGTCAGAGGAATGGCCGACGGCTGTCGGGATGCGCACTGCGCATTAGTAGGTGAGCTCAAAAGTGATCGCAACTGAACACAGTTCGAGTATCGATTAAGAACTGAGTACAAGAAAATCAAAGAAAATATTCCTTAGTCACTAATACGACCTCAGATTGCGGCGATCAGTGGTGATCAATTAATAAATAATATGACAAGATCATTCACTAAACTAAGCTTAGTGACACTTAATATCTCTAAAATTTCTTTAAGAATGATTGAAGTAAAATCACCCATGATCACTAACATGATCAGTTACATATTGAACAACTACAAATGCTGATCAACGAGAATAAATTGTTTAAAAATTGTTAGCTTAATTTACTAACCGATCTGAAAAATATATTCAAATAGCTAGTAAAAGAATTTTAAATTTGAAAGTTTTGAATAATAAAAAAAAGAATTTCTAGTATTTTCGGAATATAATTCAAATCGGTTTTTATACACTGAACCCATTTTTAATAAAATGGTTGTCTTTCTCTGAGTGTATTTAGATATGTACAATAAATGCATGAAATTAAAATTACACTCCAAATTAAATATTAATAATTAGTAATACATAAAGAATATTTTATTTAATATAATACGGTATATTTAACATTATTTTTTATAAAATTTATATATGGTTAAAAATTTCGATTTCAGCTATAGTTGGACAACTTTTATCTTTTCTCTGAGTGTATTTAGATATGTACAATAAATGCATGAAATTAAAATTACACGCCAAATTAAATATTAATAATTAGTAATGCATGAAGTATATTTTATTTAATATAATTCAATATATTTAACATTATTATTTATAGTATTTATATATGGTTAAAATTGTCCTCGGCTAATTTTGTGTTTGGTTTGTCTTTTCTCTGAGTGTATTTAGACATGTAATTAAATTCATTTAATTCAAATAAATAAGACTAAATATCAATATAAATTATCAAATAATATGATTATTTATTATAGTAATATATGGTTACAAATTTCCAGCTCAGTTTTTCTTTTCTCTTTTCTTTGAGTGTATTTAAGCAACCTTCACTAATATAAATTTTCCATGCAAAGAATTCACGAATTTAAAATGATTTAAATTTAAAAATTTAAATTAACAAAATTAAAATAATTATAAATTTAAAATTAAATATATAAATAATATGATTATTTATAATAATTAATAATGTAAAATATTAAATAATATGATTATTTATAATAATTAATATGTTTACAAATTTCGGGCTCACTTTTCTTTTCTCTCAGTGTACTTAAGCAACCTTTACTAATCTGAATTTTCCATGCATTTCTTCGTTCTCTTTCGTTCCACATCCGATGCATCCGAACCATCCACCTGGCAGGAGGCGAGACCGCAGAGATGCCCTCGCTGTATGCTCCCGGCCAATACGACATGGCCGGTTACTGTGTGGGTCTGGTGGAGGATTCTCGAGTGCTGCCCCAGTTCGAGAGTTATCGTGCGGGGGATTTGCTTGTGGGTCTGCCCTCCGCCGGGCTGCACTGCGCCGGCTTCGATGAGCTGCTGCGTCAGCTGGCCGCCGCTGGCGTGGATCTGAAGATGCGCTCGCCCCTCGTCGATGATGCTGATGATGATGTTGGTGGCGATGGCCAGAGTTTGGCCCAGTTGCTGTCGACGCCGACGCGTCTCTATGTGACGCAGCTGCTGCCCCATTTGCAGGCGGGCGCGATAAAGGGCGTGGCACACGTCACCCACGGACTGCTGCACGACGTGGACCGCCTGCTGCCCGCCGGATTCGAGGTGACACTGGACTTTGGTGCGGTGCCCGTGCCACCGATCTTTGGCTGGTTGGCCGGCCAGCTCCAGTTGAGCGCCCGCACGCTTCTGGAGCGGCACAACTGCGGCATCGGCATGCTGCTCGTCCTGCCCCAGTCCAGCCAGCTGTGGCGCAACGCGCTGCCCGGCGCCAAGGTGCTGGGCGTGCTCCAGGCGCGCCAACCCGACGCCACCGACGCCGTTCAGCGCCTTCAAGTGCGCAACTTTGAGCAGCAGCTGGCCAAGTTGGCGGCGCCATTTGGTGGCCTGGGCGACAACCAATTGGCACGCGAGCTGCCCGAGCTGCTGCCGACGGCGACGTCTGTGGCACGCGAGGATTGCTTTGCGAACGCCGCCGGGCGGCGACTCATCCGCCTGCCCGCCCACTTTGCCGATCCGATACTGATCCTGGGCACCGACGGCGTCGGCACCAAGCTCAAAATTGCCCAGCAAACCGGGCGCAACGGCAGCGTCGGCATCGACCTGGTCGCCATGTGCGTCAACGATATACTCTGCAACGGCGCCGAACCCTTCAGCTTCTCCAGCTACTACGCCTGCGGCAAGTGGCGGCAGCAGCTCGCCGCCGAGGTGGCCGCGGGGGTGCACGAGGGCGCCAGACAGGCGAACAGCAGCTTTATCGGTGAGTGCCAGCTAATAATTGGACGGAACTAGTTCATATGAATTAAATTCAATATTACAAAAAAACAACTATTTATTGATAATGTTTTTTTTAAATGATTGTGGAACTAGTTTATATGAGTTGGTTCCATAATAGTTAAGTCTAGTTAATGGAACTAGTTCATATGAATTAAATTCAATATAACAAAAAAAAACTATTTATTGATAATGATTTTTAAAATGGTTTTGGAACTAGTTCATATGAGTTGGTTCCATAATAAGTCTAGTTAATGGAACTAGTTCATGTAAGTTGGTTCCATAATAAGTGTAATTAATGGAACTAGTTCATATGAGTTTGTTCCATAATACGCCTAGTTAATGGAACTAGTTTATATGAATTACATTCAATATTTCCAAAAACAAACCAGTTCATTTATAATGGTTTTTGGAAATGCTTTTGGAACTAGAGCATATGAGTTGGTTCCATAAAAAGTAAATGGAATAATACGTAAATTGAACTAGTTTATGTGAATTAAATACAGGCTTCAATTTTCAATATTAGAAGAAAAAAATTCATTTGGAAATACTTTTGGAACTTGTTCATATGAATTAAATGCAGACTTAAACTTTAAATATTAAAAAAAAGAGTTTACTGCTAATTCAGTTGGAAATGCTTTTGGAACTAGTTCATATGAGTGGGTCCCATAATAAGTCATAGTTCTATATTCATAAAATGATTGAAGGAGCTTTAAAGCTCTTAAAAATGCAAAAACCGAAAAAAAAATTTATTTCATAGTTTAATTCAATTCAAAAATAAGTGTACACAAAGATTTGCTCAGATTTTGTACTCTATGGATTTTGCAGAAGCTTTAAAGCTTTTGAAACAATTTATCCAAAAGCTGCAGTTTGCAAAGGCTTTAAAGCTCGTGGAACAAGTTATTCAAAAACTTAAACGATTAATTTAGTTACCAAAAGCTTTGCTCAGATGTTGCAGAAGCTTTAAAGTTTTTGGAATAATTTATCCAAAAGCTGCAGCTTACAAAAGCTTTAAAGCTCATGGAACAATTTATCCAAAAGCTGCAGTTTGAAGCAGTTTTTAAGCTCCTTGAGCAATTTATGCACACTTTAAGTGCCAATCAATTGCATGGCAGACTCCACTGAAAAGTCGCAAGCTAATCCTTGACTGAATCCCTTCCAGATGCGCACCTGGCTGCACTGCCGCTGCTCTACGAGCCGGAGGTGTACGATTTGGCCGGCTTTGCGCTGGGCATCGCGGAGCGAGCGAACATCCTGCCGCGGCTGGCGGACATCCAAGCGGGCGATGTGCTCATCGGCCTGCCCTCGTCGGGGGTGCACAGCAACGGGTTCAGCTTGGTGCATGCGGTGCTCCAGCGGGCGGGTCTCTCGCTGACGGATCGGGCGCCGTTCAGCGGCCGCAGCTTGGCCGAGGAGCTGCTGGTGCCGACCCGGATCTATGTGGAGGCGCTGGCGCCGCTGCTGGCCACGACAGGACACGGCATCAAGGCGCTGGCGCACATCACCGGCGGCGGCCTCACCGAGAATATACCGCGCGTCCTGCGCAAGGAGCTCGCCGTCCGCCTCGATGCGAACCGCTTCCAGCTGCCGCCGGTTTTCGCCTGGCTCGCAGCTGCCGGGAACATCGCGTCCGCCGAGCTGCAGCGCACCTTCAACTGCGGCCTGGGCCTCATCCTGGTGGTCGGTGCGGAGCACGTGGCGTCCACCATGCAACAGCTGCGCTACTCGCAGCGAGCGGAGATCGTCGGCGCGGTCACCGCGCGCAAGGATGCGCGCAGGCCCGCCGTTGTCCTGGACAACTTCGAGGCGGCTTTGGGGCGCGGTCAGCGGCTGTTGTCGCTGCCGCGTCGACGCGTCGCGGTGCTCATCTCCGGCTCGGGCAGCAATCTCCAGGCGCTGATCGAGGCGACGCGCGACTCCGCGCAGGCGCTGCACGCCGAGATCCACCTGGTGATCAGCAACAAGGCGGGCGTGCTGGGCTTGGAGCGGGCCACAGCAGCCGGGATTCCATCGCTGGTGATCTCGCATCGCGATTTCGCCAGTCGGGAGGATTACGATGCGGAATTGACGCGACATTTGGTTGCGGCACGCATCGAGCTCGTCTGCCTGGCGGGATTCATGCGTGTGCTGAGCGCACCCTTTGTGCGCCACTGGCGCGGACGTCTCCTCAACATACATCCCTCGCTGCTGCCCAAGTATCCGGGCCTCCACGTGCAGCGGCAGGCGCTCGAGGCGGGCGAAAAGGAATCCGGCTGCACGGTGCACTTCGTGGACGAGGGCGTCGACACCGGCGCCATTCTCGTCCAGGCCGCCGTGCCCATCCACGAGGGCGACGACGTCAACAGCCTCACGCAGCGCATCCACCAAGCCGAACACTGGGCGTATCCACGCGCCCTCGCCCTCCTCGCCAGCGGCGCCGTCGCCCTCAATGCCGAGGGCAAGTGCGTCCAAAAGGAGCAATAAACTCCCTCGAGACACCTCTCTTCAAACAATGATATACTATATATACTCCCATCTATATATACTAATACAAGTACTATCATAATTCAGAATTCAATTTGACTCTTCACAAAACAACAAATATTTTTAATCTGCAGTTGGAAAATTCTCTTTTAAAGGTTTTTTTATATAAATATATATATTGATATAACAATAAAAATAATATACAATAATAATATATACTATATTATAAAAAAAGTTAATTATTACTATTAATTTGTACGTATAAACTAAATTTAATGATTCAAAATCGAATGTTATTGTGCAAATTATTAAAATACAATTTAATTAAAATCAAATTTTGAATTGAATTCCTAAATAATTTTGCAATCAAAAATTCGAATTCTACAATTGGAAATAGTTCCTTTCAAGGTTTTTAATGAGTACAAAAACTCAGCAGAATCGAAACATATTTTAAATAAATATATATAATATATATATAATAATATAATATATAATAAAACAAACAAAAAGTTGTCATTATTAAATAATATAAACTAAATTTAACGATTTAAAATCGAATGCAATTATGCAAATTATTAAAATACAATTACTTAAAATTAAATTTGGATTGAATTCATAAAACAATTAACTAAAACATAAGTAAGTTTATATAACAATATTATATCTATGTATAATATAATATACTTCATTGTTATTATTCATTAATTTGTAGTCATAAACTAAATTTAGTGTTTTAAACTCGTATGCAATTATGAAAATGATTAAAATACAATTAATTAAAATCAGATTTTGAATTGAATTCATAAACAAATAAATTCAAAAATCAAACAAAACAAATATTTTAAATCTACAACTGGAAAATTAATTAAAATCAGATCTTGAGTTGCTTTTTTAAGTTCTTGAAATTCTTATATATATATATATATAAATAGATAATTTAATTTAAGACAAAACCAAGATTTTAAAATATATATAAATTAAACTCTGAATATCACTTGGTCAATATATTAAAAAAAAATATATAAAATCCTTTTTGACAAGATTTTAAATATATTCACTCTAAATTCCTTTTTTCAAAGGTGTTCAAATATTTTTTAATTGGAATTTATAAGAAATATGTATATTTTTAAGACTATTAATTTCTCCATTAATTTTTCAATTTTAAATATATATAAATTTGAATTTCAATCTTTTTGCAAAGCTGTTAAAATATATATTAATTAGACTCTTAAAATCTGTAAACATTTTTAAAATTATATTCGACTACCGATTTCCGTTCTCTTTTAAATACATACAGACTCTCGATATCTCTTTGGCATCTCTTTATTTACACATCTCGACTACAAGCTAATATCACCAATTATTCTAGATTCCATAATTCACCGCCTTAGAGAAAGAATGAGAAGAGCTGACCCATAAAATTCCGCTCCCCCGTTGAGTTCGGGCTGCTCTCGACTCTCGGCACCTGGGGCCGTTTCAGGTTGCGCATCAGATCCGGCTCCTGGAAGACGCTCTCGGCCAGTTTGTCGAGGCTCTGGCGGAAGTATTGGTTCTTCAGTATGGGCACGATCAGATTGTACTTGTCGATGGTTTTGTTCAGCTGCTGCACGTCGGCTGCGTGCAGCTGGGCGAACGATTGCCAGGCGGACTGCTCCTCGACGGTGGCCAGCGGCCAGTCGCCGTAGTAGGGTCGCTCGCGGCGCAGTTGGTCCTTCAGTTGGGCGACGGCGTCGCGGATGTCGCGACTCAGCGTTATCCACTCGGGCGTGAAGCCGTTGTCCAGCATGATTTTGTTGAGCTTGTGCTGGGTGAAGTCCAGATAGGGATTCTGGGTTTGGGCCAGCGATAGCGGCTTGCCGGCACCGTTCAGATTATTGAAATCGCCCTTGGACATGGCCTCCTGTATGAGATCCTCGACGACACGATCAATGCCGTATTTGGTTTTGATCGCATGCTTCCCGTAGAAGTTGCCGCCTTTGCGCATTAGCGCATCCTCGCCGGCGGCCGCCTTCTCGATGCGATGCTCCAGGACGCGCTCCTGCGCCTTCATCGCGCGCACCTGCTGATATTGCTTCTGGCGCTGATAGGGCGTCCCAACGCCGATGCCCTCATTGGACAGATATTGCCGATGCTGTGGCGCCGTATGCTTAATATCGTGCTCCAGCTCCACCTCCTCGTCTTCGTTGTCGCTGATGTTGCGACGCCCCTTCGCGAACTTCGCCTGCAGCGTGCGGAACGCTTCGTCCACCTGCTGGAAACGCTCGTTGGACGCCTCCGCGCTGTCCGCGTCGGGATGCACGCGCTTCACCAGATCCAAATAGGCGCGACGCACCGTCTCCTGATCCGCGGACTCGTGCACGCCCAAGATGCGAAAGCATTGCTGCAAATTGTACGTAATTATCCGTTAATTAATTGCATTTCTACGAAGGCGAAACTCACCTGGTAAAGTTCGCGTTTCTTTACGTGCAACGCACGGCGGTAGCTGCCGCCAAGGGGACTCATTAAATTGCCCAAAATATTCACTTTCGGCAACATTTTATTTATAGTTAAACTATCTAACTGACTGAAATTCAAATGTAAAAAAGAAAACAACTGTTATTTAATAGCAAAACAAAATAAATATTAACAGTGCTTGAACAGCTGTTATTCAAGCAAATCAGCGCATTAACAGAGACCATGTTAATGGTAGGGTTAATGCTACTGATAAGCTGTGCAAGCAAAATGCACAACAATCTGTAGATAATAGCAAATAATATTATTCAAATATATATTCCAATTGCCACATTTCATTAACAACAATTCTGAATTTAGCTTATTTTGTCTATTTATATATTTTAATTTAGCTTGCATTAACCAGTTAACAGCTAACCGGCTTGCCGAGCTGAACAGCTGTTGCTGCTCAATTAATATGTAACCACAGTGTTATGTTATTTAACCAGTAACGCTGTGCATAACATTGAACTCGACTGTTATGCTCAAAATGGCATTTTTCTGCCAAAACTTGGGCACACATATCATAAAGTTATCGCCTTAAGTGTGACCCTTTTAGTGTTTTAACATTAATTTGTGTGACCAGATTTGGGCATACAAAAAAACAGCTGTTGAACTTTTGGCACGCTCCGGTCACACAGTACTAAAAAAAAACTCGTTGCACACAACAGCAAAACACGCAACAAAAATTTATATATTAATTCGATTTAACATAATTAAAACCGAACAATTGCCAGCCAAGTGCCTCTACTGGCCGCATGTGTGCAAACGATGTGCAAAGAACTTAGCAATAGAAATTGTTTAATATAGCCCCACACACACACACACACACATAAAAAAAGAAATATTTTTTCGTAAGTGTCGCAGAATTTACTAGTTGCTGTGTGTGTGAGTACGTGTGTGTGCACAAGTGTGTGTGTGTGACTTTGACTGCAGTTTGCGTACGTTTTTTATTTTTTGCTGTTGCTCTTGTTGCTGATTAAAATGTTATAAAAAACGTTGACTTAATTAAACTGTGCAAAAGGCAACAACAGCCGCGCCAAGCACAACAACCACAACAACAACATCGAAAAATCTGCTGCTATACAACACTAGCAACATTGTGAAAAGAGAAACAAAAAAATAGCAGCATGTCGCGTCGTTGTGTGCGTGTGTGTGTGTGTCGTCTCGTCACAGTCTGTGCGTGAGTGTATGTGTGCATTAGTATTTGTGTTAAATAATGTTTAAACATTTTTTTCAATTCGCACAACAATTTTTATGTGCTGCAGTTCAACAAAAGGTGAGTAAAGAGTCAAGTTAATAAAAATTATAAACAAATGCCAAGTCAAAAAGTTCGTCAACAGTCTCTCAGCCCCCACTCTCTGGCTCTCCCTCTCTTTATCTTGCTCTGGCTCTCTGGCTGGCTCTCTCTCTCTCTCCCTCTGCTATTTCACTCATTTCAATTTTTTTGCACGCCCGCTCTTAATTTCATTGCGCCTTATATTTAAGCGTAATTTGTGTAGTTGCCTTTTTTTGTAATTTTAATTTTTGCTATGCGCGATTCGCGCGCTTATTGTGAATGCGCGCAAAGCGCACACAAACAAACGTCAAATGTCAGACAAGCCGCTCTCGCGCTGTTATGTGCTCTCTCTCTCTTTAGTCACTGTGAGTGTATGTGTGCGTGTGAGTTTTAGTTTGATTTGTTTTTGTCCAATTTACTTTTAACGTGCAAAAATAAAAAAAACTTTTTTAAATAAGAAAGTGAAGCACTCTCTGTTTTTATTTTTTTTCTTCAATTCCTTGATTTGAATAGCTGTACAACACACACACACACATTGGCACACTCACACACACACACACAACATCTATTATTCTGATAAGATTTTTAATTGATTGAGGCGGATATGCCAAGCAACTAAAGAAATTTGCTGATATCAGAGATAGGGAGAGATAGACAGCATAGCAAAGATTATTAACATTTGACAAAATGTTAAATCTGTAAAATATCAATTATTCAATTAAATAAAAATTAAAGATCGATGGCCCAAAATCAACACAAAATTTGGTTTAGTTCACGGTTCGAACCAACGTCATGCCCTGAGGTTCGGTTCAATTGTCGCACTCTTTTAAGTTTCAGAGAGAAATATTTATGAATGAATGAATTTATATATTTTCTGCGTTTAGGCTATGACAATATTACTTTTTAAAGTTGAAAATTTCCAAAACTGAAGATAAACCATATTTTTCTTTTAAATATATGGTTCTGTTCGGTTCATGATTGGAAAACTATAAGAGTTCTTTACAACACCAATTGGGCAAAAACTAAAAACTCATTTTAAAATTAAATTAAATTAAATTACGTATAATCAGCAATAATTTTTTTTAATCATTTTTATTATTAACTGCGTTTTTAAAAAGTCTCTGAGCCTTTGAACTTTGAAAAAAAGTAAATAGCTTACTTACATTTCCCAAACTCTTCAGGTATGCATATAAAACAAAATGCAAGATGCTAATTTACGTAAACAAAATGTTTTTTCTCATTTAAAAAATAATTGAAGTGACAGCAAACAAATAAAACACATAACAAGAGAAGCATTTGTTGTTATTGTTGATTTTCGCACGGTTTCAAATTCCAATGCATTGGCAACACTAACGCTAACTAGCAACAACAAACAGACACACACATAGTAAGCAAATGAAACAACAAACAACAGGCGTAAACGTCAGGCACACGCTCTCTCTCTCTCTTTTTTATCTCCCGCCCGCTCTCAAACATTCATTCACAATTTTACTGTAACAGTGTGCGAAAGAGCAAACAAAATGGAATGCGCGGCAATAAAAGTGGCCGACATATGTTGTCAAAAAACATTAAGAATTAAAACCATATCCACGAGTAAATGTATACAATAAAGTTGCTAAATAAAACAGAAATATAAAAATAAAGCAAAATCTCTAAAACTCTCTGCTAAATGATCTTCCTTAACAGTGTACATATGTTAAAATTGTGTCTAAACTGCTCTCTCAGGTTTTTTCATATTCACTGAACTTCGAGCAGAGCGTGTGAGCGCCAACTGTAAACTAACAGCTCACTAACATGTACAATTTGAGTCAACATTTCGCGCTCTCTCTCTCTCTGGCAACCAAACTTAACAGACCCGGTTAGCAGTTTGGCGCCAGTGTTAACAGTGTTTGTTTTTTTTTTCTACAGTAACAGCACGTCGTCGCGCCGGATAAGATGTAAAAGCGAATAGCAAAGTAGCGAAAAATTTGTTTTTCGTCTGCACGCGTTCGTCTTAAATAAAATGCTTAATAAATATATATAAATATTATAAAAAGTTAAGTGAGTGTGTTAAACAAGTGCAATAAGTGCAAAGTTCATGCAAAGCAAATATCAAATAAAAGCAAATCAAATGCAAATGCAAAAGCAAATATAATCCGTAAGTGTTGTTTATTAATTATTTATGACAAAGTGCAACAAAAACAACGCGTCACAATTGCCGCCGTCTCCGTCGTCGTCGTCGTCGTTTACCGCAAGTAGAGCAACGCCGCGTCGCGCTGCGCTTCCCCTCCCCTGTTTACCAACACATTGAAACGTAGATACATATACATACATATATATTTTTATGCATACATTTGTAACTGCAAAATATTTTTATGATTATCTCTCTCGCTCGCTCTGACTCTCGATCTGTGGCTAGCGCTAGCAAATGTTATGCAAATTAATTAAAGCAATAGCTACAACAGTTAATGCATAAAAAATGAACAAAAAATTTCGCTTTCGCAAAGACAACTCAACAATAAAAATAAGACGGTACAGAAAAAGTGAAATGCGCATTGACTTCAAAGCAGATTTTTTGTTGTAAATTTTCAAACGGCACTTGGCGCTCAAGCGCGTTCTCTCTTGCGCTCGCACGTAACGGAACTGCCGCTGAGGCGCTCTTACTGTCTGTTGTTGTTGTTAGGCACAAAAGCAAACGCCAAAAAAAAACGGTTATGCGTGCGTTGCCCTTTGGGCTGCCCTGTCTACAAAAACAACTGGTCGCAACATAATGAATGAAATGCTACAAAAACAACTGAGCATAGGCAATTCTCTCTCGCGAACGCAAACAGAAATACATGAGAATTTAGCGTATGTGTACATTTATGCTTAAATGCACACAATTACAACATATTTTGCTGTTGTTTAGATATATATATATATAAATAATGTGTGTGTGAGTTTATGTCGATTTTTTTAACACCTGCTGTTTTTTCATCATCCGCGCACTTTAAAAGTCGCAGCTGCTGTGATGTGAACGTTGGCAACACACAAAATCTTGGGTAGAATGTGGTTGGCAACGCTGCACATGTAAATGCAATTGCGATCAACAGCTGAAAATCAAGAGAGCGCGTAAAGTAATGTTAAATCAGCATCCTTGTTGTTGCTGCTCTTGTTGCTACAGAGGTCGTATGTTAATGTTCTTAACAGCTGTTGAGAGAGCGAAAGACTGAGAGATAGAGAGTGAGAGAGAAAGAGTTTGGGTGGGAGAGCGATCATTGTCCTTGGGCTAATTGTTGTTGTTGTTGTTTTCTCCAATTGTGTATGACGAACTTTTGAGCACTTGGGCACACTTTTTTTGTTGTTGCTTGAATAAGTTTTTTAACATATTTTTATTGATAAACATTTTCAATTTACAGCCCTAGAAAAAAAACTAAAGCGCCTCAACAAAAAAGCAATAAATAAATAAATGACTAAAAAAATTATAATGAAAACATAATTCAAGTTTGTAGCCAGTAGCTTTAATAATTATAAAAAATAATAATAATTATAAAAAAATAAAGATAACTAACGCATAACATTTATGAGCAAAATACATCATAAAGCCTATACAAATACGCCTTCCAATAGTTATATATATATATACACAATATACCGTTATATATATACACACAAAAACATGCATAACAACAAAATAGGAGTAGTAGATGAAGAAGCAGAAGCGATATTCAGCTAATTAGTTAATAAAAAGTGCGTTAATTCGAACGATGCAATCAAATCTTTAAATATTATTAAATTAAAGCGTATATACATATATATAAATAATATATATAACTTATACATGCATATATATTTCTTATAACAACGAAAATAAATTAAATTATCAGCTTGCTTGTAAACAAATTCCACGCAATTACTTTAGTAAATTTAATTTTACAAACAAAAATTAATATTTAAATTGTAAAATTTAAAAACAAGTGCAAATTCTTAAATTAAAAAGCAAAAAAAACAAAACAAATTTTTCTATGCGCCCCAAGTGCTTAAGTAACAACAAGAAACTAAAATTTTCACAACAACAACAATGTAAAAAATATACAACCATAACCTCAAACAACACAGCAAATCGAGCAATATTATTCTAAATAAAATAACATCATACAAAAAATCAAGTTTATTAAAACTAATTGTTAAATGTTAACTAAACAAACAGAGCAACAACAACGCCAACAACCTGCCAGGAACAACGACAACAACAACAACACCAACAACTACAACACCAACTCATGCGGCGCCCAAAAGCCAACGCCAGCTTGAGGCCTCCCCCGCAACAGCGACAACAACACAACAACAGCGCCAAGCTAACGGGAGCCCCGGCTCTCAAATTCTCAGGAGTTGTTGTTGTTGCCAAACGCATTAACATTGGATTAGTCCCCCCAACCTATAAAAACTCCCCCTACCACCAACACCACCCACAAGAGGCACTCATGTAGGGGCATTCAACGCAACGGGAACAACACCAACAACAACACCAACAACATCGACAGTAACGGGACATGGATATTCATATGAAAAAACTAACAAAACCACGGTAAGTTTTTATTTTTTTTATACCTTTATTGAAAAAAAGTACAAATAAACAAGAGTCGGGAATTCCTCGTTAAAAAAATTAAAAATTAAAAACTCGTCCTGCGTTTGAAATAGATAATAGTTGAAGTTTTACAATTAATGTATAAGTGACACAAATTAACAACATTAAATGTCTGTTAACAAGTCAACAAAAAATAGGCTAAAAGATCATCCATAAATGATCTCAATTTGTTTCTCGCTCTCCATCAGGCCTGGAAACTTTCCTCAAGTTTGCAGTCTAGGTTCAATAGGATCCATTAGATTTATGAAAAATTACCTTTAAGGTGAAATAAAGTTCAAGTATAAATGTGAAATTATACCAGCAAAGGAGTAATAAATTTACTTGATCAGGTCTAATCTGACAAAACTAATTGTAAACCCACAATTTTTAGTCTGATAAAAGTTGCTAAGTAATAGTATACCAGATTAGAAAAACAAACAAAATATGTATACTTTTTTTAAAGTATTTTCTTTATTTGAGTATTTAATTTGTACAAAGCATACGTAGTTTTTAACATAATATATATCTGGGTTAGGAAGCCGCCAAGTCCATATTATATGTGGGTAAAATATATTTAAAAAAAAACAAATCATCAAAATATTATTATTTTATCATCTTATACATATCATTATTTTCTTTCATCAATTTTTAATAACGTGTGATTTCTTTTTGAATGCGCTCTTTCTGTGGAAATGCCCATCGAGACTAGCCAAACATTTTGTTGCTCTACTTGTTGTGTGTATATATATTATGCATTTGCTTTATCGACGCTCATTCCCTAATGCCACATTACACACACACAGCACACACTACGCATAAGCTGTGAAAATCCACAAACATATTCTCGTCCAAGTTTCACAAGTAAAAACTTTTCTCATTTCTGCGTATTGCAGCAACCCTTTTTATACATATATTTTTATATTTTCCATTTTTCCTCTTCTTTTTTTTTTTTTGTTCCTACTGTCAATGAGCTGCGGCGACCACTAAAATGTATAATTGAAAATTCTACGCCCACATTACGACTTGAAATACTCGCAAAGAATGGAACAGGCCGAAAAAGAGAGTGAGGAGCACCAAAAATGGTCCCCAGTTGCTTTTAGCGCCAGGCAATAAACAGAGCGCACTATGAAGATAGCAGCTAGAATGAAAGAGAGAGAAAGATAGGAAGAGAGCCAGTGAGAGCGAAAGAGAGTGCTGCCAAGTTTGCGGTTTTCTTGACTGCCGTTTCAAGCTAACCAGCACCGCCCCCCGCCCCTATCCCGCCTCAATTTAGTGGCCACCTTGACCAAAGTAGAAAAATCTAGTTTTTTTTGCTTTTGCGTTTTCTTCTTATACGTATACTTATACTTATATGTATAAATACATATATATATATATATATATACATTTTTTTCATTTGCCGGCGTCGCCACGCACTGTTTCGCTTGCTTCTTCTTCTTCTTAGTCTTGTGCTTCTTCTTTCAAGCATTGTGTGCACTTTTCGCTGCAATTTGTCGAAAAGTTTTTACTGTGCGCGTAAAGTTTAACCATAACAGATTTCTTTTGCCGTCTATTTCTGGAGGGCTGCAAAACTCGAGCAACTTCTCCATTTTTGACACACACCCCTCAACCGACCTCGCTGGCTCTGCCTTTACCCCTGTCAGGGCAGTTAACAATCGTATAAACCAGCATACCTCATTTAACTAACTAAACCTGTTTTATTCCCCAACATTTTCAAACTTTATTTTTTATAAAAATGCAACTAGATCATAAAAATATTCTCAAAAGATTTTATCCTTATAATTCTTGGACTCGTTTAGGTTTAGCAATTTAACAAAGCATATTTAATTTGGTTTTTTTTTTGTATTTATTTATATATAATAATATTTATATATTATTTGTAAAAACAATTTTTCATACATATTTATTTTGTAGGTGTCGCCATCTAGCGACTAGTTTGGAAGTGTTCCAAAATGTGCTGATAAAATTTTAATTTCTCTAAAATTGCAATTTTAATGTGTGTCTAAAGCGCGCGCGAGTTGGCCGCAATTTACATTTCGCCGTGCTTTTAGTCCTTGCTATGTCCTGACACACACCAACACACACACACACACACACACACACAGACAGCTGCACGAGACTGCAAGTTTCTGGTTTTTGTGGCATTTTTGCTTCTCACTTTACGTTCTTTCTCTCTCTCCCTCTCTATCTCTTCTTTTGGCATTGGCTAAAAAGCGAATTTCTTTCGTTGAATTATTTAAATTCGTCGGATGTTTGGGTGTGTGTGAATGAGTGTTGTGTGTGTCAGTTATGAATAGCTAAGTGAGTGCAAGTGCTGCCTTTTTCATTTTCATTATATGCCAGTCCCTTAATGGGAATGGGATGGGTTAGGGTCGATAAGGGAATAGCTGCGGTAGCTGAGGTCTCGGATGAGAAGTGCCATATCATAAGTTAAGCTATATAGCAATTTTTTTCAAAAAATCTTTATCATTCATAATTTGATTTTAGATTGTTTCTATTGAAGTTCAAATCGATTTTAAGAGGTTCGCGCCTGATATGTAGTGACAGCTTTTATGATATAGCTTGATATTCAACAAGCTGAGGTTACAAACAACATAAAAAACTAGGTGGATCGTGGGCTAGATTCCCTCGCCAAATTCACAAATTTGTTAAAAATTATGTTTTATTTGTACTTGTTGTGGTTGTTATTACAATTTTCGTTATTGAGCTGCAGGGTAACTAGTTGTGTGGTATGCTCAGCACAAGCGAACGTGCCCAAAAGCCTTGAGGAAAACTTGTTCAATACCTTTTTCATAAATGGGTTTTTAAATATTTAACAGTTGTAATTTTGTTAAAGTCAAATGCTATTGTTTAAACGAAAAGTTTAATTAACCGGGCTTGAAAACGCTTCTTTCACAATTTTCCCAGGTTTACCCAATTATTCAGGGGAATTTTTGCTCTTAATGATAAAAGTTACCCCCAAAAAGCGAGCCAAAACAAATGTCTAATTGTCGCTACGAATTGATTCGATTCTCCAAAGCAGAAAGCTGGCCAATTATTTACCGAGGGTACCCAGATAGATATATTTATATATGTACATATACAACCCTTGTAAAAGAACGCAGCAAATTATTTGCAAAAGGAAAAACCCAGGGCAACAACAACAACAACAGCAACAATGAAGGTTGGGGGAAGTGATTTTCTTTATCGATGGACACATAAAACAATTTGGCAGCACACACAGGCGAATGCGTTTGCTCTCTTTCTCTATCAACAGGGTGTCTCTTTCTCTCGTTTGTTCTCTCTCTCACTCTGTTTCTCTCATTCAATCGCCTGCATCCCTCAAGTGGCTAAAAAACATCTGTCATGACGGTTTGTCCTTTCACCAAATCCTTTTTCGCACAAAAATCAAAATAATAAAAAACAACTAAAAGTGCTTTGGTGTATGTGTGCTCGACTAGCAGGTTCCCTGTAATCAAATCTGATAAATATATATTGTTTTTTGTTTAGCTTTTAAACCTACTTTGAATGTGTTAAAAAATAAGCGTTTTATTTTAACCTGTTTTTAGGAGCCATTAAGTTTAACGAAAAAAATATCTAAGAAATAGAATGCGATATTTTTTGCACTCCAAATTTGTATCCGTCGGCACAATAAAAACCAATAAACCCACCCATTGTTAAGAGTTTTTATAGGGTATAAAACGAAGCAAATCTTTTCGACTCTCGCTGTTGCTCGCTTTGCAGTTTTGTTAAGGTATGAAAATTACATGTGCCCGACTGAACACACGCACACACGCACACACACTCACACCTATATATATACACACGCGCCCACACACACACAGACAGCGAAACGGACAGACAGACAATAAGACAGTGCTTTGTGCCCTGGTATCCTGTAGCAAAGTCATAAAAGTTGTGCCCACCAAAGCTTTGCAGTGGTTCCGTAATTCCCTTTGTCATCTCCCTCTCCCGCATCTTTTCCCTCCTTGAATGCTGCTTCAATTTGCAGCAAAGTTTTTCATAGAACTCGGGCTTTACCTTGCGTCCTGCTGCTTAACATCCTTTCAAACTGTTGCTGATTTATGGGTTGACAGGAGAATGTGGAGCGAGGGGTAACTGTCCTGTTTAGTTTACATTCTCTCACTGCCTTATTTTTCTTCTTCTTCCTCTTCTGCTTTAGTCGTAACATTAAAATGACATAATAAAATGTATAATTTCGACATAAAAACTGAAATCCCCGGGGAGATTTCTGCGTATTATTTGCGAAGGTCCCCACTAAAAAAAAAGAGACCCTATAACAAACCCCTAAATACCCTTCAGTCTACCCGTTATCCTTACCCCTGCCCCCCGTCCTGTTGTCCGCTTGGGTGGCCTTTTGATTGTTGACTCTACGTGCGGCATATCAATTAGGTGTGTAGGTCAATAGTTTAAGTGTGCGAATGCCAAGAAGAGAGTCGGGGAGAGACAAAGAAAGAGGGGGAAAAGGGGGATGGGGTTGCTGGTTTGATTGCGCTGGGTTATTGGTTTGGGGCTTGGCTCATGTCGAAAATAGGAATTTTTTCGTACGTTTGGTTTGGTTTATTTGAACTAGAAATTGCGCATGAATCATGAATTCAGTTTAATGTGTTATGTAAAGTGGAGCGGACTTCTCAGAAATTGATATTTATATATTTCTATAGACATGCGCACACACACATATATACATATATATTTAGTCATTATGAAAAGTCTTATACATTGAATAAACAGACATGTCCTCTAATTGTTAAATGAATCGAATGATTCACACAAAGTAAATTTGAAATTTGAATATCCTTTTGAATCATTTAAATAATTTAATTGATATTAGGTCTTTGAGAAATTTCAATTTAAATTGGCATCTGCATTTTTATATCACATTTTATTTTCGTGTCTTTAAAGATTAAAAAGTCAAAGTTACGAAGTAACAATCTAGTGACGAAAGTATATTCAAGCCCCAAAATTGCTGAAATCAAACTTTTGTCATAATATATATTCAAATTTACAAAAAAAAAACCATTCAAAAATATATTATATTGATAAGGAAATACAAAATATGATATTCAATTCATCGACATTTAATACGATATATCAGAAGATATTCTCATTTTATTTTCAAAGAGTTTAATCGATATTAAATGCGATATTTATATTATTTACATTGTTGTCGATATGCATACCTAGTTATTATGCACATTTTTTAGTTAATACAATCTGATCTGATGCTAATAAATACAGCGCATTAAAAACAAATGCCAAGCAGCAGTAAAGGACTTGACAATTTTAGTTACAGTTGCAGTTCTTATCTCCCAGTTGTTGTTGGCTTAAAGTGGCGCAAACACTTGAGCGTCTATGTGAAATGTGTGTGGCAAGTAGGGGGAGGGAAGGGGAGGGGAGTGTTGTCGGATCTACATCGCCAAGGCAACAGCAACAAATGTCATGTCCTTCAGTTCAGTGGAATTGCAACTGACTGATGGGCGTGGCAAAGCGGCACATGCAACAGTTAATCATTTATGTGTGGCAAGGTGCAACAGAATGGGGTTGGCGAGTTCCTGCGAAATCTTGTGCCCCGCAGAGCTCACACATCAGAAGACATTTCTATATAGATATACATCTATATATATATATATGTATAAAATAAAAAGCAGGTCGAGGTCCTCGGGGAGTGTCGCGCGTGAAAAATGCATTAGAGACATCAACTGAGACAAGCAGAGTTGACATTTCAATAAATAACAATATAATAAACAAGTTACCGATAGGTAAAAAAAATCGAAACTACTTCAAGTATATAATATATATAATACATAATAATTTGTTAAAATATTTAAAGGAATCAATACTCGGTTTCTTATCATATACATACGTATATATTCCTTTTTTTAAATTTTGGAAACTGTTTTTGCTGTGTTTATTGTACCAATTAATTTATCTTCATTGTAAATATTTGACATTGACATTGAAATGCAAAGTTAATTTTGAACAAATAAGTATATATTGAAAAATAACATTTATAGTGAATTTTGAAAAGAAGAAGACCCTTGTTAATAATTCATTGATATTTATAAATTTTGTATGGTATTTTGTATGTTTATTTTTATATATTCTTGGTATATTTCCTTTAGCGGAATTCATGTTTTAAAAGAAACACATTCCACGGTCACTCTGTGGGTGCAAGGCTATTGCGACTTGTAAGCTCAGCGTAAGACCCTTGCCCCATTGTTCTTATTGGGCTGGCATCCTTGTGTGGGGTCCTTCGACTTGCTTCTTGGTATTTCAGCCCCAATGCCCCCATTTTGAGGAGCTTTGCGATGAAGACGACGCGGAAACAGTAAATAAGTTGCACTTTTCCGCTGACAGCGAAAGCGTTGGTAAACGTGGGGGGGGGGGGGGGGGG
>SCDS01000827.1:21645-47103 GCA_004149465.1 Drosophila nigromelanica
TGTTGCTTGTTTGTTTGCTTTTGCGCTTAATGCGCTGCCCAGTCAGCCAGCCAGCCCCTCTTCCTACTCCTACTCTCCCTCTCTCTGTCTCACTCTCCCTCTCTCTTTCCTGCTGAAGCATTTCCGGTATAGGGATAAAAATTTGTCGTGGTTGAAATATTGTAACGTGAAGCCTTTTTTGAAGGACTTTTTAATGAGTGTTTGTGTTTGATTGTGTGAGAAGCAAAGCGCGTTAAGGAAGTTGTTTGGTCCTTCGACAACTTCTCCTCAGCGTGGCACTTCTCGTGAGAAACGTGACACATGTGAGGCAAATGCGCTTGCCAAAAAGTTGCAGCAACAATAAACTTAGCAAGAGGGAGACATAAATGTTAACTTCCTTGAGAAACTTTTCTCCCAATTGTGGACAAAATCAAAGAGAATTATCGATTGATAGAAAACATAAAATATGGAATTTTTGTAACTACATTTTCATTCCTGGCGAACATCGATAATTTTGTATATCGTTTGAGTTTTTGTTTATATTTTGCATCCATATTTACTTATTAAATACGTATTCTATGTTGTATTTTATCGATTACTTATAGCTTTACTAATCGATAAATGGCGTAAATGGTTACTATAAATCTATTTTTAAAGTTCTGAACGTTGGGTAATATACTTTACACTATTATTATATTTTTCTGTTTTTCAATTATGATAAATAACAATTTGTTGAGCTATAAGTTTTTTATATAAAACCACTTTTATGTTATGAATTTCTCATCCCTTGTCTGTTGCGCTCCACCCCTCTCTCTCTCTCTTTCTCTCTCCTGCTCTTTATCGCTCCGCCTCTGTCTTTGTTTCTCTTGCCCATGTCACGCAACGGTTAACTGTAATAGTTGAGTAATGTTTGTCGATGTATTTGAACCCTTTTGCTTGGTCTCAATTTCCATTAAATGTGGGCAAAATATATTTTATTCGGTAAACGAAATGTGGGACAACCCTCATAAGTTTTGTTGTTATGTGCTAGTTAAATACAGTTAAGTTGATAATTGGTGGGTATTTTGGAAATTTAGAAATACATTAATTTTTATTGATTAATTATTTATATAGAAAATAAAATATGTCATATGAAGAAAGTTAAAATAAAATATACTTATAGAGGAGATTATTTGAGATTAACTTTAGAATGGACTCGCATCAGAAACAAAATAAATCCGTGCATGGATTTTAGCTTGAAATTTAGATTTTTGATATTCATATACTCTTTACCCATTTCAGAAAAAAAAGAACAACACTTGAATAGCTCACAAATTTAAGTGGCTGCAGTGTTCTCAGTGTTTTCTCTCTCTTTCTTTCGTTTGCCACAATTAGGTGTTAATGCGACATTTTACTCAGCAGCAGCAGCAGCAGCGGCAGCAATAATAACTAACTGAAATATTTATGCAATGTGCTTGCACATGAATTATTTATGCATGTGTGCGTGTGCAAGTGTGCGTTAAGTTGAATACGACGCGACGCTTACGCTCTGTTCCTTTCTCTCTCTCTCTCTCTCTCTTGCCTAGCGATCGATAAAATGTCGTCCGACGCCAACGCCAACGTCGCCTCTCATTGCCAGCTGCTTGTTGTGTTTGTTTGTGGATTACATTTTAAGTTTTGCCTGTATTTTGTAAACATAACAACGTAATGCAATTCAAATAAAACATCAAGTAAAAGTAACAACTAAATTAAATTAAAACTATATATAAAAAACAAGAAAATAGGAAAACAATAAAGGAAAGTTGCTAGACTCAAAGCTTTTTATCTATTTCTCCCGTTGTTTTGTTTTGTTTGTAATATATTTTCAAGTTCAGTTGAGTATATAAATTATAGATATTCCTTATGAATTTTAAAGCAACTTTTTAAAGTTGTTCTTTTCGTGACATCGAGAGATCTTCAATAATTAATTTGACAGAACATAATTTGAACATTACAAAAATTAGCAAAAAAAAAGCAAAAAACAAAAATAATTCGAAAACAATAAATGTTAGTTGTAATTTTAATAATTGGATTCGACACTTGGCTGCATTAAATTTTTTTAAAATTAGTCACATAATGTTCTCTGACTCATCCGATATATTTCCCCCTGATTTACCCATTAAAATGAAGAAGAAGTAGCAAATGTATGCCTAATTAGCAGCATTGGCAAATAAGACAGACACATCAAAATCGCACTTGATTGGCAAGAAAAATAAATCAAGCAGCAAGGCGAACAATTCAAAACACAAGGCAACAAAATAAATAAATATATATGTATATATATACATACATATTTGTCTGTGTTTCTTAGCGAATATGCATGCAATGTATGGCAGCGACAACACCAACAAAACAAAACAAATGTTTCGCAAAGAAATAAATAAACGGATAAAAACCAACCGCAACCAAAGTGGTTTTAAAAATAGAAAATTGCACAAATGCGACGGCGGCAATTATAAGGCCATAAATTGTGGCCAGCAAAGTTATTTATACATATATTTTCTTTTTATATTCAACATTTTTAAAAATGGCTGGTTAAACAGACACCTGATGCGGGCACTGAAAATACAGGAAATTGTACAAATTTATAGAAAACAAAAAAAGAAAATTAATAAAACTTAACACAGAAAATGAAATAAAGTATTAACAAATGTAATGTAATATATATAAAAACAACTAAATAACTAAAACAAATAATGATTGCTAAAAATAGATGATTTCTAAGCTTAGGTTTCGAGCTTTTCACGCACCAGACAGACAGCTTCTTTTTCATCCCACTTCACATCTGCCTTTTTTCGCTGTCTATCGCTGTTTGCATTCTCTGACAATGCTCAGCTAGTTCTCCCTCTCTCTCTCGCTCTCTCTCGCTCTCACTCTCTCTTAGTTGTCTACGCACTAGTTGCCTGCGATGTCGTTGTCTATTTTTGTTGCCGCTTGAGCTGCGAGCAGCTTGTTGCCGTTTATTTATAAAACAACCGCCGGTAACAACAACAACAACAACAGAAACAACAACATGTGTGCGCTGCTAAATTTACTTTTTTTTGTCTTGTTTGCTTGCCGCCTTTGCGTTAAGTGGGCGTCGCTGCTGGATTTTGTGGAATTTTCTTTTGCCATTGAATAAAAGTATTTGCATGCAAATGAAATGGAAATAAGGCAACAACAAGGACATGTGATCTCTCTCTTGCTTTCTCTTGGCGCCACAAGTCTCGATAGTTTTTTTTATATACATACATATATATAGATATATATTTATCAATTATAAGATAAATGAGATGAGCTAAAGAAAAAAGTAGAATAGAAGAAATAAATTAATAAATAAATGGGAAGCTGCAAATAGCCCACAAGTCAATTTACAATGTTTATCGATTAATTTGAATCATGAAACGATAAATATCAGGCTTAAAACCGCAGTCTAATAATTCTTTGCTCATTTTTTCCCATAAATAATTCTTATTTTCTTACCTTAAAAAATAATAAGCACACTTTAATTGTTGTTTATTTTATTTATTTAATCTCATATATATTTGTTTATATATTTATTTATTATATTATAATTTTTTAATAAATGAATATCTATCAAACATCAAGTGGCTTGCATTAGCAGCATTTGTTGCACATAAAAAAAAGCGTAGAAAGCTTGCTATCAACTGCAACCGCTGCCTCAATAACAGCAGCAACAACAACAACTGCAGTTAGTGGTTAAAATGACGTTTATGAGATTTTTATGTTGGCCATTGCCATTAAAACTAATGCGCATAATGCAAAAAACATGTGAAAACGTTTTAAACTAAATAAAAACCAATAGACATTAAACTATGGTCATTTTGTAACAACAAAAACCCAAACAAACAAACATGCACAACAAAGAGAGAGAGAAAGAGAGAGAGGGAAGGCGAACACTTAACGACTGGCGACGACAAACGACGTCAATGTTTTTCCTCCTAGTGGGTGAGTGGGGGAATTTTCGCTTTGGGTTTAGTTTTGCTTTGGGTTTTAGTTTTGTATACCGACGTCTGCGGCCTCTGTGCGTTGACATTCATGGCGCACATGCATCGACACGTTTTTATACCCTGTTGCCATTGGACAATGACTAAGAAAGGGTATAATGAATGTAACAGACGTAACTATTTAGTCTTGATGCTTTAAATTTTGTATATGTTTATTCCACATCTGGAAAATTTACCAAATGAAAATAGAGTGTATAATTTTTTCTTCCGATAAATATCGATTTTAAGAAATGATTTATATTTTTGGCATATCTTGGTGATTATTATACCAAATCAAGCTTACAATTTTTTCTTGATAACTTATTTTATTAATATCGATAAATATCGATTTTAAAACATTAATTTTCTTTTAGAATATCGGTGATTATTAAAGCAAATCAAATATATAATTTTCTTTTTTCGATGTCTTGCCCCATTTCATTAATATCGATAAATATCGAAATTTAGACATGGTGTTTTAATCAATATTATAAGCCAGCAAATTTGGCTTACATTTTCTCTATAAGTATTTGAAAAGAAGGTGGAATTTAATGTACTTCAGCCCGCAATTTGCGAATTGGATATCTCCTCGCCGGGCACGCCCGTTTTTACGCGTTCTCGTCCTCGTTGTTGTTGATGCTGCTGCTGTTGCTGCTGCTGCTGTCAGTGATTGAAGTTTTTGCATGCGAAATGAAGTGTTAATCAGCATGTTTGCCGTTGTTGCTGTTGCTGTTACTCTTGCAGCTGCTGCGTGTGTAAGAACGAGAGCGAGCAGTTGAGTGGTGACTGTCTGTGTGAGTGTGTGTGTGTGTGTCGCATTGCGAAATGAAACTGCAGTTAACTCTGTGCGCAGTGGGGTGGCTGGGCAGTTGAGGGAGGCAGCCAAATGGGCGCCAGTAAATGCAAAAATACAAATACAAGATACAAAACGATTTTGTAGATTTAAAAAGCCATTGATAAGCCATATCCAATATCAGTTTTGATTGCCTTTAAACGTGTAACTGATATAACTGTTAATAAAATAGTTTATTGTGACAATTACGTATCGAATTTCTAGATTTTGTTTATCGAATTTATCGATTAGTGTTGTAAATTAACTTTAAGGTAGGGTATATTCTTAAATATATTTGTATATAATATTTGACCAAAAATATTATATATATTGTATTTTCGAATATATCGGCTATAAACAATGACAACATATACATATATAATATATAACTTACTTTTCTTTTATGGCCTGTATCGAGACAAACTTATTATTCAATACCCGTTTTGCTGTTAATGCAATTTCTTTTACTATTCATTGGCCAACAAGTTTGTCTAAAATGCTGCCCAAAAAGTTTGCAGTAAACATGAACACCAGCACACACACATACACACACACACAACTCGTGCTGTTCTTCAGCTGTTTCGAATGCTGCACAACCCACTCGTAATTCACATTTTGAACAGTTTGTGAATTGGCAACTGTAATGCAAGAGCCGCCGGACATTTATTTCATACATATTTTGTATTGCAATTCCATGCGAGGAAAATCCTTAACACTGGCAACACCCATACATGTGTGTGTGTCTGTGTGTGTGTGTGTTGAGAGCGCACGTGCGAGCGACAGGTGAGTCGTGAGTTGTTGACGGCACATTTCGCTTACGTTCTTGCCGTCTCTCTGTCTATTTGGCTTGCGATGTGCAGCCGTTGAGGACTTTGGCATTTTATTAAATTACGTGCCTCTCCCAGTCTGCCCCCCGCCCTTTCTCTTTCCACCAGTTGTGAGTGGCTCTAACTTTGTTACCTCCTCACCCCTTGCACTCTAGTATTTGTGAGTGCGCGTTGAAAAGAAATGAAAATGTGTTAAAGTTTTTGGTTGCGGTTAATGTGTTTATACCGGTGTGTGTCTCTGTGTCTGAGTGTGTGTCTCTGTGTGTGTGTGTCTGCGATGCTATCGTCGGCTGAAGAAATGATGTGTTCTCAGGCAAATTGGTTGCCAGACGTAGTCGGCATAGTTGTCATAATAAATGTCATAATTCGCTTAACGTGAAAAAGTGTCGCGTGTCAATTGTTGAGCGGAGATTGTGTTTGTGGGGCGATATCTCATGATATGCCATCGATAAACGATTGATTTAAGTGCTATTAATGTTGCTTATGATTTATATAGCATAGAAATGTTTTGTGTTTTTATTCTGAAAAATCTGAGAAATTGTATGCAGTTATTTAGTCGTTTATTTAATGAAAACGATTCATAATGTTATCGATGAAAATGTTGTTGTTATCGATAATCGATATTTAATCGATTTATATATTTGTGACAACTTCAAACATTTTCTTTTCAGTTGTAAATTTTTACAACTGTATTTTAATGTTAAAACCATTTTGATTGCACACGATTATCGACTATTTGATCTCTGTGTGGTAATTATGATTAAGATGAATTGTAAATAGTAAAGCTCATTTTAAAACAATGCTCGATATTCATTGCCACATTTTAGCGAATAATAGAATCTGACCAAAAATTAATTAAAATAGCAAACAAGCTGCGACAATTACGCCATTGATGAACTACAATATCGAACAATTAATGTAAATGAAATAAGCGTAAAACGAATATAAAGAGGCGAGCCCCACAAAGGCAAACAAAACGTGCAAAAATGTTGCCAACGAAGTATTTCAAAAGCAAAACGAAACGATAATAACAGAAAGCAAGTCGCCTTATCGGGTCAAAAACTCGAAATGCTCAATGCTTATCAGGCAGCTAGCTCGCGCCTTATCTCCCTCTCGCTCTCCCTCTCGCTCTCTCTCTCTCTCTCTCTCTCTCTATATCTATCTCTTTCTCGCTTGCTACTCACAAATTAATCTGCGTCAAAAGTTGGACTATCAGGCAGATGAAACGTGCGCCAGCTGAAAAGCTGCTTATAGCTTAGAGATTATTATTAAACTTGGTTAACTTTTTGAATGCCATATACGAGACTTTATTCTCATTTATATTTGAAATATAATCATTATCATTGGAATCTTTAGCTGCTTTCGACACCCCCATTATTTTGTATTTTCTTTGAATATTCTTCACAGCAAAATGTGATTTCAATATAAACAGTTTTCAAAGAAAAATTGTGTTTTACTGATTATGATGTTCATGATAAGGCTGATAATAATGACGTTGGGGCACAGCTAATAAATTTCCTTTGCCCAAGTAGTCCAAAGAGCAATAGACACACGTACACATATACAAATAAATAAATATGTAAAATATATATGCTTAGATATTAAGTATACGACACGTGGCAAGGCTAGCTTAATGGCATTATGTGAGTGGATTGAGTGGATTAACAGGAAAAGAGAGTTACAGGTAATGGATCAGGTCAGGTAATTTATAAGAAGTTAGTCGATAAACGATTAGTGTTGTGAATACTAATTACTTGTAAGAAATTAGTCGAATTACAATTAAAACCATATTTATCGGAACTGTCTATAATTTATGCTTTTGTATGTGACATATGTTGTTGTTATATTTAGTTGATGTTTTTAAAATTCAACAATTGCAACTAATTTCCTATTATATTTATCGATAAGCAATCGATGCCAGTGCCATCATTATTTATAAAAATGATTTTGAGCACTAGATCTTTTGCTTAAGTTTTTTTTTGTACTTTTTAATGAACGCTTAAAGTTTCTTACCTTTAGGTAATTATGTTAGTTACCGCAACATTTTTATCGATTAACATGTTGCTCTGCAATATTCACTATAAATATGCATGAGCCTTATGAATTCCCCTCATTGTAATTAATTCCCTCTGTTACCTGTTTTCCTTGCTTCTTTGATACATATATACTTACATTGGGGTCCTATCTGATACATAACAGATTCCTGCTTTTGGTTCTGAAGCACACGCTCAATTAGAGCGCCAAAACCGAAGCGTAACTGCCGCCAATGAGGCTATAAAATATCAGCAGCCAAGCGACCAGCACATAAACAAAACTTCAAAGGACACGCCAAGGCTGGCGCGGGGGGCGGAAGAGGGGGCGTGTAACCAACCAAGTAAAACCAGGAGTAGAGATAACAAGAGGGCAGGCGCCGAAAAGAAACTGCCACTTCAAGCAAAAAATAAAAGCAACAACAAATGAGAACGTTGCTGCAATCGGGTGTAACCGACAGCGCAATACTCGTTCACAGAAATTGCTAACTAAATTTGGTGATTCTAGCTTTAATATTAAACAAGATATGGATTTAGGTGGCTAATCCTTAAGATATATATTTTTGATCGATTTTCCGCATTAGAACTAAAATCGAAAAATCGTATTACCTTTTCTGAAGCGGGTAGCTTATATTCCCAGTTTCAAGTCTGGCTTTAATCGACAGACGGACGGACATTGCACAAACCCAATATAACCCATATACACTTCATGAACGAGTATTAAAAAAAAAGAAACAAAAGGCATTGCAATGGGAGCCAAAGGCAGCAGGACAAAAACGGGAGGTGAAGCACGAAGGACGCAAGGCGAATATGTGTGACTGTGTGTGTGTGCGTGTGCGAGTGTGTATGCATGTGTGTGTGGCAACGAGGACAACTTCAGCGTCGAGGACAACGACGCAAGCTCAAAAGCAATGATGATTTATGTACGACGAGGCCAAAGTCGGGAAATGTAACTGGACTAACTTGCCATGGAACGGGGAGAGCAGCGACTGATGCTGGGGGTGAGGGTTGCTATGCTCAAAGGGGATGGAAGCACTTGAGTATTCATGCAATTTCTGGGTTATAGCCGCCATTAAACTTGCCCCAAACTAGGCACAGAACAGGACCAAGCAGAAAAACCCCAGTTCCCAGCTCCCAGTTTCCACCTCTTCTTCTAGCCCTACTCTTACCCGGCCCTGGATGAAAGAGACACTAGCAAACATGCAGCATGCAACATGCCAAATGCTCTGCAACTTGCAACTTGCCAAGATGCAAAAGACTTCAAACCAAACTCAACTCGCCCCCTTACCCCTCGCGCTGCATTGACATAGTCTCTGTTGCTAGGCCTCACTTAGTTCTGCTTTTGCATTTGGTAATTGTATGTGCCAAATGCAATGCATACAGGAGGTGAGGGGGGAGGGGCACGGACTGTGTGCCACAGCGGTTGACAGTTCAATGTTGCATTTCACAGTTAAAAGGAATAGCGTCTCCTGGGTGTGAAGTTAAAAGAGTATATTCGGTTTGTGCCTCAAATTTTGAGGGTGTTGCACTTGGATTTGATCTCTATATCTCTCCCAGATTTGAACATAGCTACATCAAATTTGTTGTAGACAGATTACTAATGACATCTTCTATAGATGGCACAATATTTTTTTGGATGCGCCCATTAGGGGCGTGACAAATCGATGAAATCTATAGGGTCCTCTAAAGATCCAGCAAATCCAAAAATTACAAAAGCAATATTTTTCCAAAATAATAATAATACAAATAAAAGTATTTTCGAAATTTTTAAGCTCTTATTAAAATTTGAACGAATATTGAGCAGTCGGTTATATCCAACTGAAAAGTACTTGTTTGTAGTTGAAGTGGTTTAGGCGCTCAACTTAAAAGCGTGTGGCCATATTAGAAAATCACAAAAGAAGGCAACGCCAGCAGTGGAGCGGATTGAAGGGGCCCTTGCAAGTAAAGAGGGAAAAATCGCAATCCCGGAGCCAGGCTAGGAAGGGGTTTTGTGTTGTGTTCTGTGCAAGGATTTTGTCGGAAAAGTAGCGTCAAACGAGCGAAGTCAAGTTGAGTTTAAAGGATGTGTGTGTGTGAATTCATATGCAGGCTTCAAAATGGGCGTGGCCAAAAGATTTGATGACGAGTGCGATTTTAAACTATTCTTAAAGTTAAACAATACAAAAAACATATGAACTCTGAAAGTACTGTGGACGACAGTCCTTGCTAGTGGCGAAACCTTACGAAATATTTACAGAAAGAATTGAGAAGCCGATCGAGATATGCTATTAGAAGTGAAAAGTATTCAACACGCATCAATTTTGATATTTAAATATCAGAAAATCCGATCCAGATATACTAATATTATTGAAAAGTATTCAACACATATCAATATTGATATCAGAAATGCAGTCCATGCTAGTGGCGAAACCATATATATGAAAAATTACTAAATAACAAATAATTATAAATGTTATTAAAATATGTTCAGCTTAATATATTTGTTCATCCCTTTTAAATCTGAACTAATCAAAAGTAATAGCAATATTATTATTATCATTATTATTATTTTTAGTTATTTTTTTCTGTATTTTTTCTCTTCTTTTTTGCCTTTACGCTGTTCGCGTTCGCGTTCGCATTCTGTTGCGCTTCATTAAACACGCTTCTGGTGCTCGACACACTTTGCTTACTTAATTTATCAATACCAATTACAGACACACTCTCTGTGGCTAGCTTCGTCTCTTTTGCTTTCTCTTCCTGCCTCTCTCTGTGTCTCTCTCTCTCGCGCGCACTGCTTGGACGCGTTTAAAAGCGCTTACATTGATTGATTACCTCGGAGGCGCGACTTTAGCTGCGTTTTTACACGCGTGCGACTTTAAACGCGCGCCTCTGCTCCAAATGTGTGTGTTGTTTGTGTGTGTTAATTGTTGTCAAGGTTGTTTTGTTGTTGGCTTTTTATAGTTTATGTTTTTCGCTTGTTGTGCTGTGCTGCACATGTTTCTCATTTCTTAGTTTTCTGGCTTTCGGCACCTTTTTGTTGTTGTTTTTGTTTTTCTGCTTTCTTTTTCACTTTGCTGTGTTGCTGTTTTTTTTTTCATGCTTCAAAAGTTTTCAACTGTGATTTTGGCTAATGCAATTTGGTAGCCGCTTTTGTTTGTCTTTGGCCTAAATTTTGTGCTCTCCTTTTGTTTTGACTAACTGTTGTTGTTGATTTGATTTTTCATTGGTTTCGGCTTCGATTCTCGATCCAAATTGATGCCACCAACGCCAAATGTGGCATCTGTCGCATTTTTCCAGCAGATGGTGGTTTATTTCCGTCTCTGCGTTAGCAGAATTTTAGGTTGTTTGCCCAGTGTTGGAAAACACAACTGCAAATTTAAATAAATTATTGAGTGGTGAAGATTGTAACACTAAATGTCTGTTTTTAAGACTTTTTGCCTTAACATTTTCTTTTTATATAAGTAAATTGATATCTTTCTCTTTGTCTTTTTCTATATACTCTCTGTCTCTTTCGTCAAATATCGCCCGTCTATGTGATTCTCATGAAATCAATTAGGTTCACATATTTTATGTTTTTCTTTTCAATTTTAAAATTAAAGCCATACTCATAATTTGATTAATTTCGTTTAAGAGACCAAGCAAAAACATCGCAAATTAAGTTAAATATTAAATACAAATACACATAGTATAAAATATAATATATGCTCAAGCTTGTTCGAAAGCCCACAAAATTTGAATTTTGCCAAGACTTTCAGACGGTTTTTTTTTAAAGTAAATGCGAAACAAATGCGAAGACTGTAACTTGATTGAATGACGGAATGCGAACTGCGTTAACGTTTTCATTTCCATTTCGATTGTGAAGTTTTTGTCGCTGCTGTTGTTGTTGCACACGCAGTTTGATCGATAAAATTTAAAATAGAGCAAAAAAAAACAGCGACAAATAAGAGGAGGTGCGGAAAAGGGTAACATTAAAAAGAAAGAAAGGTTTGTATAAGTTTTGCTTATGCAACACAACATTTTACTTTAAATCTGTTAAGAAGTTCTGTTCAATACTGCACCAAATATCTTCACATTAGTTAATATATTGCCCAATTTCAGTGGCGGATACTTACATAGATAATAAAAATGTCTCTTAAACATTCAGTCCGAAGAACCGACGTTAATCATCCAGTAGTTATATATTAAAAAGTGGCTGTCTTATTTTAAACAGAGAATTTATTTAACCTTTAATATAAACAGAATATTTTTTATATAACTAACTTTATCTGTAGTATTCATTTAAATATATATAAAACATGTTCACCCATTTTGAATTCCCAAATATTGTTCCATTCATAGACTCTTGAACTGCTTTTAAATCTACTTTAAAAATTGGCACACTGCCAATTTTCACTTATCAGATAAATTTACGAAGTTTTATATGCATCATATAGGTGTTATAAACAAGGAAGAAGTTCAAGTAAAAATTGGGTCGCATAAAGACAAAGTCCAAGGCAAAATTTGGATCTGTTTTTATTTATTTTTTGTTTATAGAACTCTGGCTTCCCTATATCTCTACAGTTGTACTTCTGTGTTTTATTTGCCCACGCTGATAAGTCATAGATTTCAGTCCCAGACACACATATTGTATAATCGCTTATCAATTTTTGCGGTTACGAAAAATAAAAATGAAATATATGTTAAGAGTTTATACAAACAAATAATCTATATATATATATATATGCATATACATATAATTTTGCACATGTATAGATACTGAAACACAGTTTTAAAACCACATTTAGTTCATTTAAATTCCTTTTAATTTTTTGGTTAACCGCAAAACGTTCTGTATAATTTTTTATTACATTGCGTTGTCCCTGCCTCCATATGCTTCATTAATTCCCATGCTAATTTTTATTTACTTTCTTCTGTTTCGATTCAATATGTTTTTGTTTATTTTATTTGTTTTATGCTCAGTTTGCTTGGAACTTTTGGCATAAACCAAAATAATGGCTTTAATTAATTAAGTACTACACTGTTTAGACTTTTATTTGCCCCATATACTGTATGTATTTCGTTGTTTAAATACATATTTGAATATATATATACTCTAAATGGCTATTGTTGATTCTACAAATGGTTGAGTGACTTATAGACCGCAGTTCAGTTAGGGCAGATAAAAATAACAAGTGAATACTAAGATTGCCGTGTAACTAAAAATACAATTTGTATATATTTACAATAAACTATAAAATGCACGATCTATTTTCTATTTTGTAAATTAGACATTATTGCCAATTTCAAAAGCTATTTAATTCTGCTTATTTTTTACTTAAATTATATTAAAAACGGTTTATACTCTATTTATTTAAATAGCACATGCTTTTTAACCTTGTTAAGCTTTTCACCAATTTGTAATATTTATTTTTGTAAAGACAAATTTCCATAACTAATTATTGAATTATCTGTATAGTTATTTTACAATGTACAGATAACATTCCCGATGCTATTTGCGTCATTGACGTTCATTTGAATATGCAATTTTTCTTCTTTTAAATAACAAATCAGGCAAACTTCCTTTCACTAATCGCATAGAAAAAAGAGGAAAAAAAATAAAAGCCGCAACGAATACAAAATCCAAAGCATTTGCATAAACGTTCGTTTTCATGTTTGAACTTTTGCCATATGCATATATGTGTGTATATATCGGAGGGTCCGCGTAGAAACCCCATCGAGTCACAATTTATTATACTACAACCATTGTAAATGGGTTTGAAAATCGGGTATATTGATGTTGTGTAAGTGCACGTAACGGCATTTTAATTTTCCTTAAAGTATTCATTTCTTTATAACTATCGATATGTTGCTCAAACCTGATAAGTATCGATTTTTTTGCAACGACTTTTGTGTGCCCATCGAATATTGTTAGAATACAAGATACCAAAGTTGTTCGTAATTATCGATAACTGGTCATGCAAGTCATGAAATCGATAAATATCGATTTTTATAACTAAATTATAACTGCATAACTTATAGAAGAATAAAACTACAGCGATAATTGTTGCTCGTAGCTATCGATAACTACTCATGCTTTCATGAAATCGATAAATATCGCTTTTAACTGCGAATAAAGCTACAGTGATAAATTTTTGTGTGTAGATAATTTAGTGTACACAAATTTTTTTTATGTGTAGCTGGTGTAGGGTATACTTTAGTCGACCTCTTCGACTAGTGCATTCCTACTAATATTGCTTTTGTTTTTATGTAACTTTTTTTATAGAAACAATGTAAATTAATTCTTGTTTTATTTTACTTATCTCATTGCAGGTGAGTCATGAACGCATTTCCCAAGAAATTAACGACATTTTCCAGTACAGTTGTGTGAGTGTTTTTAAAGTTCGAGTTTTATAAGCCATATAATCATACACAATATAATACCAATCGCTGGTCGCTCAAGCGAAAGTTATTTGCGCCGCGTTGCGTGTCGCATTGATAAAGCAACTTGACGGAAAATTTATGACAAGTCACTAAAATCGGGCGAGGAAAATTAAAATTTTCATTTTGAACTGCGTGCGAAAAGTGTGCAAGAGATAAAACATTGTATGAAAAGTGTAAATGGAAAATTTTATTATAGATTTCACTTTTCCCCCAACCTCTCCTCCGTTCCCTTCGCCTCATTCCATACAAAGCAAACAAACCGAGAGCTTAAAGTTTACGAGCCACATTCGCCCGATGACGTTTATGACATTTTCTGACCCGCTGTTGAAAACTGACGACGATGCTTATTAAAAGGGTCGAGAGATCCCCGTTTAACCCCAACCCGTGACTGTGCCCACTTCTGTCCCATCCTCTTCGGACTCTCGGACTCGTCTCATCAAACAACCTTCTCTTAATTTTCCTTTTAATGCCCTAATACAGGACGTGCCGTAACAGTTTTGTCAACAAGTTTGTAAGGTTTCGAGTCAACATTGTTGTTCATTTAGAAAGGCATCTATCGATAACTCGTATCGTGATTTATCCAGTTTATTGAATCCAAATATTGTGTCTGTTGTATAAATAAATTTAATATAATTAATTTAATAGAATTAATAGAATTATAATTAAGTTATATTATCGTGATATCTCACTCAGTTAATAAACTATTCCTCCGTAAGTACAAGATCGACATTATGCTCATTTCTGAAACTTGGGCTATGGGTTAACTATAGGTCAAATACGAGAGACAATCCTCCCAGGTACTTGCCACAGGTTGTTCAACTTAGTACCCACAAAATATGGGAAGCGCTCCCTCATGTCTGAACTTCTACGTATACGAAGGTATTCACAGCAACCTCCTCTCTGCTGCCAATCCTGGCAACAAATGCGTCGACGCTACAGAGAATTCCAATAAGGACTAGACTAGTCCCCTCCGGTTCTGATATCCGTCGATTCAAACGCGTCTTAAATGACTTTCTCAACCTAAACACCAAAATGCTTTAGAATCCTCTTTGACAAATTTAAACCTAAACTTGCCCCCAAGAAGTGTCTCAGCAGGGAGTATATTGGGATTGGCACAAACAAGCCAAGGATTGATCGGTCATATCTTAGGTTCAGAGGATCAAAAGCCGCCTAGGCAAGATCTTCACAGGATCCGAGAGCTTTTGCAGCACTTTCAGCCGGGAACGAGTATTGCGCTGTCGGTTACACTCGACTGCGGCGTTCTTAATTATTTAGACGCTTCCATGTTCAGTTTAGTTTAATGCTGTCATATGCATTTTGAAGGGCATTTAACCTACAATTTAGGCAACAAAAAAAAAAAGAAGGGCAAAACACTTGGCCAATTCTTGTTGTGTCATCAACGTTGAACTTTTCAACAGGCTGTACCCGTAAATCTCGCTGTCTCTCTCTCTCTCTCTATCTCTCTCCCTCTCTCTGTCTCGCTCTGCGTACATTGTTCGTTCGTCACACGCACAGACAAACAGTTTGACAGTCATTGGGTTTCACTTTTCTTATGTAGCCCCCCCCCCCCCTCCCCCCTCCTTTTTGTCCTTCTCTGTCCCTCCCTCCCCGTGCGCCCCTTTGTTTGTATCGTTATTTTTTTCCTCAAACAACAACAACAACTTGTGTGTGTTTTGTGCGACCCAAAAATTGTTGGCATTTCTTTTTGCCAATGACCTAGAAATAATTTTGTTCTTGGAACAGTTAAACTCGCACTTTCTGTAAGCTAAATTTTTGCTTTTCATTGATTCGATTAATTAACCTGGATTTATGTTGATAATGAGAATCGATTCAAGGTGAGAGGAATGGTGGAATCAAGTAAATTTAAATTGATTTTTCATGATTTTGCTTGGTGTACATTATTTATAAATTAATGTCTATCAATTGAGATTATATATTTAATATATTTATATCGTTATTAACTGAACTAAATTTTGAAATATATAAAAATAACTCCTATAACGAAAAAACTATTTATTCAATAATTTCTGTCATATAAATATCGAGCTTTTGGAATGGCGTTGTTTTCCTTTTAAATTTTTACTATTGTATTATTACATTTTTTCAATTTAAAAATGTCTTGAATTTGTTCAAATTTCAATATGACTAAGTTACGCGTTACTCAAATCTTATGAATAATCCCAATTTTTCTCTTTGTTCAAATTTCTTGACTCAGCTTTTGTAATAAGTTATTCAACTTAATTCCTAATGATATCAGCTCAATCAGAGCCGAACAATTCCCCACCCTCCCCTGCTTGCCAAGCGATAAAATCAACAAATTTTTACAGACACACATTGCCACGCCCACTCGCCTACTCATCTTGCTTAGTAACTAGAGGTTAAATTTATATATACACATACTTTTTTTGATTAGTTATTTGTTTTTTTATTTGTTTTTTTTTCTGTCTTTCACATTTTATTTGCATTTTGCTTTGATTTACAGCGCTGTCGCTGTCGCTGCCTCTGCCAGCGTCGGCGTCGGCGTCGTCGCTGTCTCATGTGAAAAACCTGCCTCAAGGTTATTGGCTTCTTTCTGGCCGAAAAACGACGTCAAAAGGGAGCGCAGCAAAAAGATAGAAAAACCGAAATGCAAACAAAAACAAAACGAACAAAAATTTCTCCATTACATGAGACGGCGCTTTCTTGTTATTTTTGTTGTTGTTGGTTTGCTGAGCTCAGCTCATTTAGCTTTTGTTGTTGCTTTTGTTGCTGCTGCTGCCTCTGCTTAAA
The DNA here is from genome assembly GCA_004149465.1 of Drosophila nigromelanica. NCBI lineage: Eukaryota > Metazoa > Arthropoda > Insecta > Diptera > Drosophilidae > Drosophila > Drosophila nigromelanica. The sequence continues at coordinate 38,486 of SCDS01000827.1, forward strand.
TACCGCAAAAATGAAACTTATCGAGTTCGTTATCTTTTATATCTTTTTAGTAGCTTCGTCTCGCTGATATAATAATAATAATAATAATAAGGTCAAGGATTTTCATATTTTGGAGTGCTGAACAGCAACAGAACATTGATTTTCCCTCTCTCTCTCTCTCTCAGTTTCTTTAATATTTCTTTTGGCAAGCACTTAATTAACATACATACATATGTATAAATGTTTATTACATCTGTATATGCATATTGTCTGAATTTTGTTTACGTTCGTAATATTCGAGTGTTGAATATGTTGTGGCAAAGTGGTGAAATCAGGTGTTGTTTTTTTTTCTTGTTTTTATAAATTCCACAATGATTATGACATTGGATTTTTACTTGGAAATTTTATGGTGGCCAGAAAATAGCACTCAGTGCAATAAATGGCTAAATTTTGAATGGAATTTTCGGAGAAACTCGGCTGGTCGCTTCCATATTATGTGCCAATTGAATATTGTTCACAAATAATTTATAATCTATTGGTTTATTTTAGCTTAGGACCGACATTACTGAAGAGATCTTTATAACTCAAATTGGGTTGAGTTTTTTGCTTCGGGTCCTTCACTTAATTAGGCGCCCTGTAATGCCGCATCCTTTATCTGAGCGCTTCTCACTTGAATTAAAAGAACTGCTTCTTCTTCTTCTTCTTCAGCTCATTCACATTCTCTGTTGCAGGTTTTGCTCCTTTACCACTTCTTCGTATTTGTCTTGTTGCAAATGGAGAAACTTGCAACACAATTTCTTGCACAACTTTCAGTCAACAGCTGCTCGTTACTTACCACATGCACCCCGTCTTGCCCCCCTCCTCCTCCTCTCTCTCTCTTTCTCTTTCTCTCGCTGTCTCTCCATTGTCCAGTTTGTGACTTTTCAACTTCTTTTAACCACTTAGAATCATCAACTTGTTTTGCCTGCTCTATATATATGTGTGTGTGTGTGTTTGTGTATTATTTGCAGTTGCTTTTTACAAAACTTCTGCATACCACTTTAATTTACCCCAACAACAACAACAACAAAAACAACAAGTGAAAGAACTTGAAAATATTGCTACAGTTTGAAGAGCGCGACTTCAGCTGGTCAGCACAACAAAGTTTACACTTTTGCAGAGTCTCTCCCTTTCTTTCTCACACGCACACACACACACACATGCATTCGCAATTTACTCGCATATGGCAACGCATTTATAATGAACTTAAACAAAGTGACCGACGGCATAAAAGAGACAGCTGGCGAACAACACTCTTTGTAACACATTTCCAGCAGCAGCAGCAGCAGCAGCGACGGAACGCAACGCGACGCCAACGTCAACGTCGCGTCGCGTCGCTGTCAGCGCACGTTCATTGCTTTTTGGCAGCGACGCCGGTAACGTCACGTCAGCAGCAGCAGCAGCAGCCGTCGTCGGCACACGCTCTTTGGCTTGTTTTGTGATTCACATTTTTGTTTTTTTTTTCTTCTTTCTTTTTTTTTTGCTTCTTTGTAGTTGTTTTTGGCTGGCCCAAAAAAAATGTTTGACGGCTGTCTGCTTTGTACACTACGCTCTCTTTCTCTCTCTCTCGATTGTCTGCTTGCATGGCCGTTGCTCTTTGCCTGGCTTATTTTATTTTATTTTTATTTTTTTGACAAATGAGCAAACGACAGCGGCCGCCAATGTCTGTTGCTGCTGCTGCTGTTGCTGATGACAGTTTGCCGTAAATAACAGCAAAACAACCAAAAGGCCAAAATGCGATAGCAACAACAATGTGGCGCCGCGTTACCTTTTTCTCATGCCTGCCTTATGCAGCACTGGGACAATTAATACACATGTATGTATATATGTATGTGTGTGTGTGTGCCTTTGCACACGATAACATTTTCTTTAAATGTTAAGCCATGTGCAGAAATGTTTGTTTTCTTACATATGTATGTATGTTAATATGCAGAGATATTGTTGTTGCCTAAATTAATTATTTAACAGCGTTTTGAAGATAAAGAAGAGTATTGGTTCATGTTATAGACATGCTATTAACAGAGCTTTCTCATGTAAAAGCCTTATCAGCTTACAGAGTTCATAATATGAATATACAAATTCACTCGCTTCCTCTGCCTCTCTCTGTTTTACTTTTACAAGTCACAAAAAAAAAATTACAACAACAACTACCAATTATAAACTCATCAAATTGCTGAGCAACAAAACTCCCAAAGCGAAGTGGAGGTGTCTCCAGCTGTCCCCCCTCTCCAACAGTCTGGCCACCCACTCATCAAAGGCCAAACAAATGTAGAGTGAAAGAGAGAGAGAGAGAGAGAGAGCATGAGTGAGAGAGTAGAGCAGAATGCCCGAGGGAATCAAAGGCAAAACATTTGGCAACCCGTCGAGGCGACCTTACCTTTCCCTTTCCTACCCCTCTTTTACCCACCCACGTGCTCTTTCAGCGACTCTCTTGAAAGCTGTTGTTGAGTAGCGGGTGAAAGAAGAGTAAGAGGAAGAAGCGAAGGCTGTTGTTCAAAATTGTTGCTGTTAGCCGCCGGCAGCAACATTTCGTCTGCCGCTTGCCAAAGCTTGTTTCGTTTCAGTTTCCCTCCCCCTCCTCGCTCTTCTTCTCTCTTTCTCTCTCTCTCTCTCTCTCTGTGTGTGTGCATAAACAGACACAAAACTTCATATTGCCTGTGCTGCTTGTGACGCTTGTTGTTGTTTTTGTATTTTGTTTTCCCATATTGTTGTTGTTGCTGCGTTCGCTCTATTTGGCTCAAGTGTGGCCTGTTGTTGTTGTTGTTGCTTTCGTTTTAACTGTTTTTTTTTTTTACAGCTTACATTTATTTTCTATTTCTTTGGTTTTTTGTTTTTTTATTTTAATTTTTCTTTCTTTTGTGTTGAGCATTAAAAGTCGCAAACGACAAATAGATGAAAATAAATATTGTGAGTATTTGTTGGCCGGCTTTGCCAATAAGAGTTTACCAACACTGCGACAGCATATTCAATTTAAAGCTTAATGATTGCAGAATCTTGAAAGATCCGGGTTTTACAACACTGGCACTTGCAATGTTAATGGTAATCAACACTTTTCTCGCTTTATATTTTCATATAACATTTTTCCTCGCTTGTTTACCAACATTGAATTACTTTAATTAACTTTTCACTGATTAGGCAGCACTGTCTGTCTGTCTGTCTTGCCCACATACGCTTGTTTGCCAACACTGTGTCCGAAATATTGATCGACTTTTGCGCCAGTCTTTCATTCTCGCTCTTCCTCCTTCGCTTAGCTCCATATACATATATTTTTGCCCACCTCTCTTTGACACAATTAGCCAACACATTTTACATGTCATAAACATTTGTGCCATTGTCATTTCAAGACCCCATCCCCCCTTCCCCCCGTAGCCTAGTCTCAGACCTAGCCCAATTTAATTCTAGGCCATCTTAATGATGTTTGGTCACTTGACGGGGTGTGAAATATTATTGACCGCCAGCTCTGCTGCCGGGTTCGCTTGGGACTAATTCTGACTTTTGGCCAAATTGATGTGGGTTAACCTTTTGTTGTTGTTGTTGTTGTTGTTGGTGGTAGTTCTGTGCTCGTATCTATCTGGCTATTTGGCTGGCTACCTACACATTAATGCATATATCGTATAGCTAACGTTTTGCCACATTTTGCGTCAGAGCCATGATTAATGATGAGTTTTAGCTACAATATATGTATATACACATATATTTATATGTGCTTTTCTATACATATATTTGTTGGTGTAAATTGCATCAACGTAGTCTGGGCGTGTTTCTTAAATGCTGCACGTTTTTATTAGCCCATCAAATTTTATAGCTAGTTAATAGCTTAAAATATGCATTTGTAAACTAATTGTATTTTATGTTCTACATAAAGTTTTAGGCAATTGAATACATTTTTATTATTGGAAGTGTATTATCATAAAAAATAATAAAAGAAAATGTAAAACAAAACGTTTTATGTCCTTAACAATTTTCAAATATAACAAAAACTATTTGAATATTGTTTGTAAAAGTACAAATTCAATTTTATTATGTTTACAGAATTAGTTTTTAAATGAAACAAATATATTTCATTATATTTATACAAAAATAGTAAGCATAAGGGGTATTTAAACTTCGTTCTCAGTACTTTTTATATTAAGCTCATGTTTATAGTTCATTTGTTTTTCATGGCTCGAACAAAATGTTTGTAGCACTTTCCGCAACACCTCCCCTCAACGCTTCTCGCGCCCTACACACACACACACACACAGTTCATGGATATACAAATATAATTTACAAACAATTGCATTTAATTGTTATGACATTTGAGCTGGCAAACGATGTTCGTAATTTATTTCCTTAATCAACCACAAATGTTTAAATTGTTGTATTGTATTTTTTTTTTAAATTTATTAATTTCATTAAAAAGCCGCAAAATGGCAAATTTAATTGGCTGCAATCGTGAATATCATTTTTAAATCTCGAATAAAATTTGTTTTAACATTGGCTTTGGATGCTATTTGATATTTGGCACTAAATAAGACAAGAACTGTGTATTTTAAAATCTTATAAACTATGTAAAATATAAAAATTAAAGCCTTAGAAAAACAAAATTTAACACAAAGTTAACTTAAAGATAAAACTCTAGAATTGAATATCAATTTCTCACCAAAACTTTTTAATTTAAAAGCTAACTTTGCTGAGTGATGGATCGCCTGGCTAAAAGCGATTTATTGTAGTATTTTATTGCCAGGGTTGCGTGATAACTGGCAATTGTCAATGTTGTCAGCCCTGACTCTGACTTATGCTCTGTGTGAGAGACCCCCAACTGAAGCTCAATTCGAACGTAATTTCACACTTTCCCAAAAAAAAATGATAATAACTTTTATGCCGTTATATTCAGAGTTTATTCAGAGTCTTACGATTGTATTTAAAGTAATGTGTGCCGTTTAATGTCAACTTAAATCAATTGAAATGTCAATTACAACAAAACATGAAACGAAAAACGAGAAACATATAAAAAAAAACCCAAGACAAACTACAATTTTTTTTAGAGAGTTTTTGCCCTGTAGCATAGAGACAAAGAGAAGTAGAGAAAGAGAGAGGGAGAGGGGGAGCGAGCGGCTGCAGGGCCTTGCATTTTCCCTAGCAATTGAGTCGGATTGAAGGTGAGCATAGACGATGACAACAACAAAGTTTGTGCTTTGATGTACAGTGGTAAAAATTGAGAAAACATTCGGGAAAAAACAAAAAATATTAGAGCTTAACTGGTTTTAAAATATATTTTAGATGACGCATTGTATGAAAAATGTACCGAATATTCTGTTACATAAATTTGACTATTTGGTAATTCGAAACAAAAAAACAAAAAATATTAGAGCTTAATTGGTTTTAAAATATATAACGTGTTGTAAGAAATATGTAAAGAATATTGTTTTGAATTTATTTATTAATATTTATTTATTATAATAATTTATTTTAATCTTTAATCAGTCACATGTGTGAAGTACAGTGGTAAAAGCAACATAATGTTATGTTTAAATTAGGTGTTTAGGTAGTATACAAAATATAATCAAATGTGCGACGATTTAACTTAAAATAATGCCTTTTAAATCCATAGTACATTGGCGACTTGGCCAGCTTTTTATTTTTAGATACAGGTGGGCCACATAAAAGTTGAAAACGAAGCGCAAGTAAAAGGTGCACAAGAATGTGAGTGCGAAAAGGGGGGGAAACAGAAACATATTGCTGGGCTAGCTGTGCGATCCGCTTCAGTTGAGTTGAGTTTAGTTGAGTTTAGTTCGGTTTGGTTCGGTGTCAGTTTGAAAACAGGTTGACATACAACTTTGGTAGTTCAAATGTCGCCAGCTAAAAGGCTCTGTTGATACATTTACAGATGCAGATACATATGAAGATGAAGATACAGATACAGATACGTATCACAGTTACAAGATACAGATACAAATTGCCTAGATGAAGTACGTCACGTGGCTGGCTAAGGAATTAGCACAGAAGGCAAACCAACTGGAAAATAGTAAAAAAGATGGCCGTTAAATGGATATATATAGACGGACAGACAGCCAGAAAGAAGAAGACGTCAAGCAGCTTCAATAACACAAACGAACTTGCAATTACAAAACTCTCTCTTGACAAGTTCAAAAGTAAAAAGTTTGTCAAAGTCTTTTCGATTTGTTTATCAGGTTGTTTTTTTTTCTTTTTGGTTTTTGGTTTTTTGTGCAGTTTTGTAATCCCTTTATTTCTACCTTATTTTTCATCTTTTTCAGTGCTTCGTTTTTGTTTTTGTTCATTTTTATCCTCCCTTTGTTATTTTCTCTTGTTGCTTGCTTGATGAATTTTTGAGTCAAGCGCAAAGAAAATTAAAGCGAATGAATTGGAAAAGATGGGATTTGGGGAGAGCTAAATGCGAAACTGTGACCAAGTAATTAAGAAACTCGTAAGTCGAGATTTTCCGGCTATTCGTTAAAGAATGTAAACAAAAGTTAGGTGACCAACTTTAAGCGCATTACTAAAAGTACTTAATTATATAGACACGATATTCTATAACATTGTTGAAGGCCAAAATTTTCTAATATATAGGTAACATTTATTACATATTTAACATTTATTTGACACTCAGCTCAATGCAAAATTTTGATTATCATTCATTTGCATATTGAATTCAATATGTAATCAGTTATTTGTTTACAATATGTCAAAATGAAATGATAATAGCAATTGATAAGATTAAAATATTTGATTTTCTATTGAATTATTGCATTTCATTTATGTTTATCACAAATGCAATTGTTAGTAATTGAATTATTGTTGCTTAAATTCAATGAGAAGTTTTTCATATTAGGGAGGGGTTTTTTTTGTATATATTAATAAATTTAGTTTAATATAAATTTATGTGAAATTTTAGGGTTTTGAAGAAGCAAAATACAAAACTTAAAACTATATCTAAGCAGCTATATAATGGTTGTTTTTGATAACTGACATAAATAGATTATATTTCAAATTAACTTCTTGGATTTTCCTACAATTGCGGTAAATCAAAGGAAAATGTGGTAAATGCGTTAAAAGCCAAACAAACAATTAAGCGTCCATTAAAGCAAGCAGCCAAAAAGCAGGCATTCACCACCATCAACAAACACACACACACACACAACCACACTCGCACACTCATCATCAAAGTCAGTTAGTCAATGCCACGGGGCAAATTGCAGGGAAACCCTCATCAAGGTTCGCCGTACGTTAACCCATTTTCACGTAGTAATCACGGCTCATATAATCATAATTATGAGCGTTGCCTATGTGCCGCAGCCACGCCCCCATTCACACACACCAACACACACACACACACATAGCTCATCCAACGGTGCTTAGTTGCCGTCTCCTTTTGCCCCGCATTTGCGGCGTGCATCGTGGCGTATGAGCAATTTGTGCTCCACAAACACAAAGTGAAAAAGCGAAACGCATTTCCAAATACCAACCGGAGCATATGCCACTGCCACGCCCTGCACCCTGCGCCCCCGCTTGAACACAGGCGCTTGTTTGAGTTGAGTGCTCATTATGAAATTATGCACAGATATTTTTTGGTTTTTTTTTACATTTTTTTTTTTTTTTGTATTTTAGCTACACGCAAAGTGTGCAAAAAATAGATTTCCCTGTCTCCGCTCTCCTACTATACATAATCTTGAATACACAGAGGTACAAAATATTCATGCAATTTACAATTTTAAACAAAAATGTTGCTGCAAAAAATTTCAAAGTTTATTTTTTCCCCCTTTTTGCATAGCGTATTTTTTTCTGGCATTAATGAAATGCGTAAATATTTATTTCATTCGTTTATTTCTATTTTGGCGCGGAAAGATTATGCAGAAAATGTTCTAGGGTTTATAAAGAAGTATTAAAGTTATAATTTACTGTGCGCAGTTTATTACGTATACGTATTCTTCTAGATGTTGGATATATATATGGATAAGACATTAAGATTTATCGAAGAAATATAAAAGAGAGCAGATAAATAGAAAATATATAAATGTAATGAGTTTATATATATTTATATAGAGTATTATTGAATTCGTTCTCTTTGTCAAAAAAGTCGCAGTCAATGTTGCATTAATAGCTAAAACTTTTGCCACATATCATTTATTATTTACTTTAAAACCACGTGATAAACTACCTGGTAAACGCGTTTCTTTTTGTTTTCGTTATTTATTGCTTTTTGCCATGTCGGAACTCATAATAGTTGCAATCAATGTTGAAGTAGAAAACTCTTTACATTTTCATCAAGCAAAATAAACGGCCTACATTTGGACCACCCCTTCAGCCCTTTCCCTTTCCCGCACCCTTTGGTGTTTTTAACCCAATTCGCTGCATACGAAAATATCTTTTAGCGAAAAGTTCAATAAATGCTCCCATTTTCCATTTGGTTCACAGAACCAAAAATTACGCGCCCATCAACCCAATTGCCACAGCAGCCGATTGATAGAGGGAGGGGTGGGGTGGTAGGGGTGCTATTCATTTCATGTTATTGAGAGGGAGACGCGAATCCTTCAAAGCAACCAACTTGCAGCCCACTCCCCCCCCCCCCCCCCCCCCCCCCCCTCTCAACAAATCCATGG